>SNQJ01S0033560.1:12899-34677 GCA_010110895.2 Picea sitchensis | reverse complement strand
TTGGTAGACATGTGTGAATCAATGGGCATCCAACTTGTACACTCAACTCCCTACTATCCTCAAGGTAATGGTTTGGCTGAATCGTCAAATAAGAGCTTGATCAAAATCATAAGAAAACTGTTAGAGGAAAATAAAAAGAATTGAGATTCCAAACTGAAATTTGCTCTGTGGGCAGACAGAGTAACTATTAAAAAATCGATAGGAACTTCCCCATTCAAGTTGGTTTATGGGACTGATGTAATTTTTCCTGTTCAGTTAGTTTTGCCTATGGCTAAGTTCTTTCAGGAGGAGAAGACTGAGAAAAATGACATGGTAAGAAGGATGTTGGATTTGGTGGAACTACAACAAGCTCGTGAACAGTTAGTGGACAGATCAGAAGCTCATCAGATGCAGATCAAAAAGACGTTTGACAGAAAGGCGGAGGTGGATAGTTTTCAAATCGGTGACTGGGTTCTAAAGTGGGATGCTCTTAGGCAGGACAAAGGCAAACATAACAAGTTCAATTCTCTGTGGACAGGCCCTTTTTTGATTTCTCAGGTGCAAAACAGCAACACTTTCATTCTGCAGAATCTGGAAGGTGAAGAAATGTTCAGTGGCCCGGTAAACGGACGATTTTTAAAACTCTATTTTGTCTAAGGCTGTGAAGCCTAGACATTGTAATGATAGTCTTAGTTTTATTTTTGAATAACTCCATGCCCAATGGAAACACTAGCAGATAGTTTAGTTTTTAGGTTCTTGTTCAGGAAAGGCATTGATTCTATGGTTCTTCAAACCTCACAGGGAGGTGTTCACCTCCAATAGGAGCTAGTGTTACCTCCTCAAATAAATTGGTGGATTTATTTGTTTTTTTTAGATGATAGGTTGTGACCTCAAGTTATTTTTGAGTTTCTATAGTTGCAAAACTTAGGTTTCAGTTTTCGTCTTAGAAAATAATATGATCCATAAAGCCTTCTTTTCAAAATTTGCATAATTCACTTTCAACAGCTAATGTGTGTCCAAAAGTTGAGTGTTAGCTGTGGAAAGTGGCGACTTTCAGTAGCTAAGGAGCACTTCTCATAAGTCTGTGCGCTGTTGAAAGTGGTGAATTTCAAAATGTCCAACAATCAGTTTCGCGGGTCGTGCGCTGTTGAAAGTGCATACTTTCCACAACTATGGAGTGGTTTTTACAAGGTCATGCGCTGGTGAAAGTGAAAACTTTCCGCAGCTAAGGAGCAGTTCTTAAAAGTTCACGCGCTGAGGAAAGTCAATACTTTCAACAGCTAACTGGGGTTTTCCACAGGGTCACGCGCTGGTGTAAGTGGAAAGTATGAATAGCTAACAGAGGCGTTTTCCACGGGCTGTTGGTTGAAGAAAAGAGGGAATCACGTGTGTGATATCCACATCTAAAGACAATGATGATATGATCATCCCACGTCAGGAAAATCCAAATCATGCGCTGATGAGAGTGGGTAATGATGGAAACTTAGTTCTGCACGTTAGAATAGGATTGTAATGCGAATCCGGCCTAGAAACTCACGCTCAACACTCATGGCATCCGGGATGGGAATTTCGAGTTCAGTAGTGCAGGTACAGAGGAGGTACTGTCGGCCTGACAACATCAAATCGAATAGTGGTTTCCATATCACACATCGTTTCTGCAAGTCTGTTGAAGTTTCATTTGTTTCAAAACAGAGCCAAAGTCTGAAGTGCTTTCAATAGTGTAGAACCTCGGCTCGACCGACAGTTGCAGGGGTTACAAATTGTTGGGATTTTAAAGTTATAAAATGGTGAGGAAGCGCAGCGGGTCTCTACTCAAGAGAGAGATGGATAATCTTTCCTTTTTACAGACACATCCCGAAGTCCAGAAGGATTTTTCGAATGCAGGGTGTATTGAATTCGTTGAAAGGTTGCAAGTTGGTTGCCACCAGTCTACAACAGAAGCCTTTGCCAAGACTTTCGATGGCAACAAGGCTCGTGTCGGGTCCATGGAGATTGTGGTAGATGAAGATACCATTGTTGCAGCAACAGGCCTACCAAGAACCAGTCAGAACTAGTTCAAAACCACTTCTCCCAAGAAATTGGATTTCAGAGTTTATTTGAAAGAAGGGTATAGACACAAGGCATGGGAAAAGGGTATGCTAGTTTCTTATCTAGATGAAGAATGGCAGGAGCTGTTCAGAGCTATCCAATTGTACATTACCTGGGAGGGCAGGTATGATAAACTTATGATGTACCACTTCAAACTCCTGGATCATTTCACAGGCAAGACCCCTCTTAATTTGCCTTATTTCCTACATAAAAGTTTGACTAAGGTTTTCAAGAAGATTAGAGCTCAACCCTTGAACATAAAAACTACTCTGTGTCACTTCAGCCTCATAAAATTGATTATCCTGGAGGAATTGAAACAACAGGGAAGGAATTGGGAGTATTTTCTATTCTAGGAAGGTTTTGAAACACAGAACCAGATTGCAAATGAACAGGGGAAGGGTTCAAAGAAACAATCATCTCCTCAAAGCAGTTCAAGAAAAAGAAGGACCCTGCTAGGACCTCCAGAAGACAGAATATCTGGAATGAAGCCTCACAGGTTGAAGAGAAAGTTAAACTTTGAGCAGACCACAGAACAGGACACAGAGCATCCTACAGAGAAGAGTACAGGGAAGAGAACCAATATACTAAACTTTCCCTATTCAGATTCAGAATCAGAGCAGCAAGATCAATGCCCTGTCACCAAGAGTCCTAAGCAGTCAGTTGAATGTGCACAGAACTATGAAACCTTCAATCAGACAGAACAGGGAGAAACATTGAAAATCTCCAAGTCAAAGAAGTCTCAAAAAATCAAGCATTTAAAAGAGGTCATAGCTCAGCAAGAAGTCTTGGAGCAGGTGATTAAAGAAAGGTATAAGAAGTTGTCTGATAACTTCGCCAAGACCAATGCTGCGTTTGGAAGATTGGCTAAGTGTTAGAGAGAAGAAGAGGAAGAAAAAACTCACCAAAGACTACAACAGCTTGTGGTGGCTTGCCAAACGCCTCAAAAGGTAGATATGGAGGTTGAAACAAAAACTAAGCCAAAAATCCCATCCAGATCTGAAGGTACTCGCTCAAGTCGCCGTTAATATGCAATGTGAGAAATCGGAGACACACTGAGTTTTGTTGAAATCAAATTTTGGACGTGAAAACTCATTTTGAGCACAATCGAGACTTTCACCAGCGCAAAGCTATTACTTTATGACCCGTTAGCTGTGGAAAGTGACGGATTTCAACAGCTAACCCATGAAAAATTAAACGAGTGCGTTGTTGAAAGCTTGAAAAGTAATTTTTGAAGCCAAGGACAGGACAGTTAAATCCAAACAGGTTTTGAAGGAGTTCTAGCATATCAGTGGGCTATCAGATCGCATGCAAAGGGTTCAGCATCAGAGGTTCAAGAGAATTTTGGTAACACATGCAAAACCATTTCCTCAAAAATCGACCATGAACGTTTGGAGATCCAACTATCAAAGACATGTGTCCTGCTATTCTTCACCACATTGCAGATAGCAGGAGCTGAAGGATGTAGATGGTGATTTTGGAGACTGAAGACAGTTCGACTTTTAAGTTTAGTTGTTAAAAACTTTATTTTCGAAGTTGTTTAGATAGAATTGAGTTGTCTTTATTAAATACAGATCCATGTTTTTAGGATCTGTATAACTGTTTGTAAGAGGCTATAAATGCCTATTTTTGATATGAAACTAGGGTTCGATTTTGGGTTCTACATACTGTTACTGTAAGAAAGACCTATTCTTATTATATGAAAAATTGCAAGCTTCCTTCAGTTGTGTTGTCAGATTTTTCTTTTCTGTTCTCTGATATCTTATGAATGAAGGTTCTTTATTGATGCTCATTCAATATGCATGTGACTGTCATATCACTAATTGATTGATTAAGTTGATAATCATAAGTTATTTCCTTAGTTATTAAACCCATTGTGCTTGTTTATATGAGTATAATCTGGTTCAATAGTTGTTTTCTTCTCCATTTAATCAAACCTTGTCTGACTGCATTACTAGAAGGCCTTGTGAGATTTTATATTTCTATACAATCTTGAACACACAGTCCAGTCCCTAGATATTCATCTTGATCCAAAAACCACATCAATTATTAATAAAATATTTCCCAAAAAGAGTTAGTTACCAGGCATCTGCGACTTACAGCCTAGGAGAGTTTCCTGGAGTGATAACACATGTCAAAGTGGAGCATTGAGACTCCATCATAAGGTTCCTGGTGGTGAGAAGCAAAGGTTTAGTTATGTCGGCTTGGCCAAATTCAGTCAAGGTTTCAAATGAAAAGTTTGAGGTGGACCACTTAAGGTGTCCAAGTTAGAAAGGTGGGTCTATATTTCTCTATAGAAAGGATGATATGTTTAGAGATTTGTGGTGAAAAGAGTATTGGCAGGTCAATCAAGTGTTTGAGAATAGATGATGGAGGTGGGTTCACATCCTAGGAATTTGGAAATTATTGCAAGAAAGATGGGAATGAAGGGGGATGTTCAGTAATGCCAAGTTGCAATAAAAGTTGTGGGCATAAGTAGTTGTGCTATCTCGTAAATTGGTCATCGTTAGTTGCAAAAGACTAGAAGATGTTGGAAGAGATATGAACAAGTCATCTTGTGATTACTCAAATGTGAAATTTTTTGGTTGTGATTCTTATGCTCTTATCAACGTTCAAAGTAGGACCTGGATCAAACAGGTAGATCTTTGTTTATTATGGTTATGATGTTAAGGGATACAAATTGTGGAATCCTACTGCCCATAGAATCATCATTAACAAAGATGCAGTGTTTGATGAATCTCCTCTCAAAAAATTAGACATAGTAAAAGATGAAAGGTACAAAGCATGATTGGTAGTAGAAGGGTATTTGCAAGGTATCGATTTCCATGAAATTTTATCATTGGTTGTTAAGATTGTTTCTATTTATGTTGTGTTAGCATTAGTTGTGTCACTTGATCTTGAGTGAGCGCATATAGATGTTAAAACAATTTTACATGGACTTTTTTGGATAAGTAGATGTATTTGGAACAACCATAAAGGTTAGTTTAGGATCACAACAAAAGATTTATTTGCAAACTCAAGAAATAATTGTATGGCCTAAAGGTACCGAAGCAATGGTACAAGATGTTTGATCCTTTCATGGTGAGCCAAAATTTCTTAAGAAGTGAATATATCCATTGTGTCTATTTTGAAAATTTGGAAAAATGTACATTCATTTTCTTAATATTATATGCTGATGACATGCTTGTTGCAAGCCAAAGCATGTTTAAGATTAGCAGGTTAAAAGGCTCAGTTGGCCATAATGTTTAAGATCAAGCATCTAGGAGCAACAAAACAAATCTTCTACATAAGAGTACACAGAGATAGGAAAAATGGTAAGATGTGGTTATCTCAACAAAAGTCCATGGAGAAGATACCGATGAGGTTCAGTATGAACATTGTGAAACCAGTAAATATCCCTTTCTCTTTCCATTGTAACCTTTCTTCAAGTTTATGTCTTGGTAGTAAGGAAAAAAAGGTTATGTCTAGTGTACCACATGCTAATATAGTAGAAAGATTGATGTTTGCGATAAAATGTTCAAATATTTCATATGCAGTTGTTCTTGTCAGTGGACACATGGAAAAACCAAGTGAAGAGCATGGAAATTGGTGCTTCAGTATCTTAGAAGCATAGAAGCACAAGTATCGCCTACAATGGTTGCATGATTTAGTCTATGGTTATGTTGATTCAAGAGATTTGGACAGGAGGAGACCTACCTCAAGTTATGTCTCACATGAATGCAAGAATCTATTGGGTAAGCTTGGACAAGTATAAGATAAGATGTTCTGTGGTGATCGAATCATTATGCATTTGACTAAATTTCCCATGTATCAAAATGGAACAATGAATCATTTTTGTAAGACAGGTTATTGATGGAGGTGGAGTGGTCCATACTGAAGAAAATTGTGCAGACATGTTCACATAACTAGTACTCTTAGAGAAGTTGTGATGGTGTGTGGTTTCTCTTGGCTTGCAAAAGAGGTGATGAATGGGCTTGGGCAAGGTATTAGGTAAATTGTTGTCAAGGTGGAGATTGTTAAAATGTGACAGCAATTAATTAAAAGAAAATGTAAAACTGAAATTTACTTATGTAAATATTTAGTAAATATTTAGTAGGGTGTTGTTTTCTATTAACCAAGTAAAGATTCCAAGATAGATAGATAGATATATATATATATATAAAGAAAGGCCTAGAAATGTATTGGTGGGTAAGACTCGTTATAAGCCTATCTTGAATAATGATGCTATCTTGAATAATGATGTTTTCTTGACAACTTCAAGCTTTTACCACATAATTCTCATGTGTTTTTTGAATTATTTATTTGTCTTTATTTTCATATTTCTTGCATGTATTATTGTGTTCACGCTCTTAAAAAGAAACCTATTGAAATCACTCATGGGCTACCAGTAAAAATTATTATTTCATATTATGCATCTCTCTCACGCATGGGTTGTCACTAAAAATTCGTATGCATTAGTTTATGTAGATATTATGCATCTCTCTTGCGTGTGTGCTCCTATTCTATTGCACATTTCTTGCCATTTTCATACGTAGCAGGCTGAGTTCCAACAAGCATTTGAATGATGTTAATGAGCCTGAGGTAAAAGACACACTTGCTTTGCACAACTTTGAATATTAGAGACAAGATTTAGTCTATTTGGATTTTGATTTCATGAATACCAATAAGCTTTTGATATTAACTTACAGCATGCTGAGTTGGCCCCATTCTCCAATGTATTTAGGAATTGTCCCAGAGATCATATCATTCCTTAAGATTCTGTCAAGAATAATCAAGATGGATTATGGGATAAATTAACAAAAGCGAAACATGGAAACATTCAAAATAGCATCATATGAAGCATATAACTTAAAAAAATGTTTCCATGGAACTATACATGTAAACAAGAAACTGTACATCACTCACAATGTCTTCAGATTCGTCAGGTTCTGTAGGAATAACATAAATGTGCCACCTCGAGGTATGTCACATAGAGTGCTGCTTAAACAATAGCAAGTTAATACAGGTAAAGAAGAATGAATATAACACAATCCAAAGCACAAATGTTTAACACACATGCGGTAAAAAAATGATGATTATCTTGAACACAAACACAATATTTATACATGTGCAATAAGCAAGAATGGGAAGATTGAAAAGTAATGATTTGCTAAATGAGAGAGGACATCACTCATAAAGTTCTAAGTAAATTGCATACAGAAGTAAGTTGTTGCATTGGGAAATGAACAAAAAATGGTAAGGATATCCCTACGCACAGCTCAGTTAATTGAGTCAAATTTGAAATGCTTGAAGGAATAGGCCCCACAAAAGAAGTTCCTTCAAATTTCCTGCCATAAAAAAACATCATTTCCCATACTTACACATGGAAACAAAGAAACAAAAAATCCTTATGTATTAATTTTTCTATATATGTTTATATTTATCTGACTTCATGACTTCAGGTCATCATTTGACAATTATATGTGAACAAACCCAAAAATGATCAGTGTTTCACACAAAAGTGATCTCACAAGCTCTCAAGTTGGCTCCAATAGTTTCCAATAAAATCTGGTATCTTTCCAGTAAAGTTGTTGCGAGATGCCCAACTGCAGAACAAACAATAACGTAAATATTTCTACAGAGACGATTGAGATTGTGCATCTATTTGATTATAGGTATCTTGACTTTGTAACTTACATGCAACGGACGAAAATAACAAAACTACTTACAATGTTTTCATCTTCTTTAAATTGGCAAATGTTGTAGGTATCTCTCCACTGAATCGATTGCTTACAATGTAGCTGTCAGTGAAAGAAAACAACAGTTTTCTTGTTTAGCATTGAATTGATTATTGATTCTAACAGAAGACTCCAGAAACCAATGATTTCATAAAGAAAAGACTATACATTTCAGATGCAGTAGCTATGAATATGGCTAAAAAAAGAGATCTCTTTTGCAAACACAAGTGGATGATTTAAAATGAGTATATGGGGGATTTCCACCTTGAGAAATTTCCAGTGTGATTTCCATTGGAGAAGGATTTAAAGCTTCTTCTAGCTTAATGCCATGATAAACTCCAAAGAAAAAGTATCCACGTGGCTGATATTGAACAATAGACACAAATAGAGCAATGTGTTCCTTGTTTTCAGGAAGAGATATTGGGGTGGGAGATCAAACTTTTAGTTTAGAAGTTTCAAGAAAGGTAGAATGAACAGGTAAGGTATGAAAAATACATCCCAAAATTTTATATGAAAGGGTAAAGCTGCCAAGGAGACCACACCAAGCAATTGATAAAATATATTTAAAAGTTACAAAACAAGAAGCTTAAGATTCAATGGAGTTAAATTTAAATTTAATCTAATCTGAATACAGATTTCTTAAGCCAACTTTATTAACATGTTATATTTGTAAACAATTGTCACTCTAATGGCGATGGAGTGTTTTACATTTTGTAGAAATTTGTTCCATTGTAATATATTACACTTAACTTATCCTATGATTATTAATATGTCATTGTAATATATTACACATAACTTATTCAATGGTTGTATGTTTTTATAAATATTTTATTAATATGTTTTTGGTATATGTTTTTATAAATATTTTATTAATATGTTTTTATTTATAATAATAAATGAAATTTTATTATGCAATTTTTAATCATAGCATGTAATCATTAACTTTATCGTTAGTATGTCATCTTTTAGCTTATAGCCATTCATCATGTATGAAACTCATGATGAGGAATGATGAAAGGATGGGCTGTGGAAACCCTAGCCGTAGCTCACTAGAGAATTTTATCTTTCCGCCAGTAGACATCCGTGGTTTCCCAGCTCCCCTATGACATTCTTTAGCCTGTCCCATAAACTAACAACTCTCGAAAGACCAGGTATGGCGGAAGAGGAGGAGTTGCTAGATTATTTGAAGGACCCGATGGAGGGCCAACTCATTTGGTGTGGGACAAGTGTTCATCATCTTGGGAATGACTCATCTGCTGGAAACATAGAATGTGGGTTGGAAGCGCAGTTGTTGTCTGCAAGGGAGCAGATTTGATCCAACTCTAGCTTGGGGAGGCTTGGAAACACTTCCATGTTAGAGACTCCTATTTTTCATCCGGAAGTGGCTTCGGCTTGGGGTTTGATTGGTTGGTTGGATACTCCTTTCCCCTAGAAGACTTCTTTAGATAACACCTAGTCGGATGTGTGGGGCCTTTCATCTTGGTATGGCTCACTCACATTCCCCTCCTCTGATTCCTCTGCTTTTTTTTGTGAAGGGGACTATAGAGGCTTTGAGCTTGGAACTTTTGTCTCTTTACCATATTGGCCACACCCCTCTTCCTCTCAGCCTGTGAACCACTTGCCACACTCATTTTTACCTCATGAACAAAACCCCTCTCCCCCTCGGCCGGACTCGAGGTTGGTGGTATAGTTTCCAAACCATTTCCTGACACTCTCTAATATCATAGAACTAGTGGAAGCTCTTTCTCACATGAAATAACCTCAGATGAATAGTGTTTATGGGGTGAAATATTGTGGGAAAACCCTTGGCCCTAAGTCGAATACTTGTCACAAAAGAAATAGTGGAGTAAAATAGGGAGCCCCGCTCAATCTGGTTCTTGGGCAAGCCATTTCTATCCCAATGGTTGTGGATATGGAAAATCGAGTAGTGGTCAACAAGGCTAGAGGACGACAATTTGGAATCAAGGCTTTGAAGAAATGGGTAGATCGTGTATGGGTTCATGAGGTCTATGCACTTCCTGAGGTGACGACTTTAGCAAGGGGTTGGATTTTATTTAAATTCCGAAAAGAGGAGGATATAGAGAGGGTTCTAAAAAAACCTCGGTTGCTAGATTCGACCCCTCTGCTGCTAAAACATTGGACAACTCTTTTCGATGCAAGTAAGGAACGACTGAATGTTATACCGATATGGGTTCTTCTTCCGGGGATTCTGCCTGAAATCTTGATAGAGATGAGTTTTAAGGAGTTTGGAAATGCATTGGGAACTTTCAAGGACATTGATATTTCTTTAAGAGAAACAAGTAAAATGTCTATGGCCCGCATTCCAGTAGCTTTGGATGTTAGAGATGTGTTATCGCATAGATTGTAGTTAAGACAAAAGATGGATGAAAGGAGATCAAACTGGCGTAACTTGAACCAATCCCACCATTTTCACCTCAATGGGAAGGTTCTTTCTATTTAGGGAGGTAAGGCCCATGGGAGACGTCCCCGGTGGCCTGGGTTTTGAGAAGGAAAAGGGGTTTAGAAAGGATAAGTGATAATATTCCCCCTCACAAGTCACCACCTGATCAGAAAGTTCGGCTTAATAGCCAATAAAGATAATCGGAAGTAATAACCAAGAAGTGTACCTGCCCGAGACAAAGCAACAAAAAAACAGTACATGTGCAAGCTTCCTTGCTGGTCAGTACTTCATATAATCAATGACTTTTTTGATAATAAGCAATTGAGCAATAATATTGATGAAGTAAATCAATGTTTGTGCAATAGCAATGATTACAATATTACTTCTCACTAAATACTAAAGAAACTTTGGCATTCAATGTAACAATATCAACACTTTATAAACAAATGCCTTAACCAATCATTCAATTGCTTTAGAAGTAAAACGAATGGTACACAAAGGTGTTTATAGCATACAAAGGTGATGACAACAATAGGGTTAGTAGGATTAGTCTAGGCTAGGGTTAGTGAGAGTTAGAGTTTTTTCAAGTTTCAGAAGTTTGTTTGTGATCAAGTTACTCAATGCAAGAGGTCTTAGACCAGTGTGCTACTAGGGCATATGGAGTCAAACGAGGCTGCAAAGGTTGAAGGACTGAATTGATAATGAAAGACCAAAGACAAGAGGGTTAAGTGTTGAGGTGTTGCTAAAGCAAGGCCTCAACAATGAAACCCTAGGGGAGAGAGGCTCACTAAGGTGAAGAAACCATAGGCCTTAGTGCTCTCTCCTCCTATTTTATCTCAAGGCAATAATAAAAACGACTAGCTTGAATAATGATTGATAAAGTCTAAGCCAAGAGAGTTTGTAAGTGATGTGTTGCTAAAGCAAGGCTTCACTAGACAAACCCTAGGAAAAAACGGCTCACCAAGGTGTAGAAACCCTAGTCCTTGGTGTGTTTTTCTCCTTCTTAGATCAACAAAAAGGATAAAAACGACTAGGCTAAAAGAAAAGGATAGAGTGTTGCTATGGAAGGCTCTATCTCACTTCATCAAATTAAATGGCTCAAAATATTAGTAGGGACATGAGACAAGGACATTAACTAGTGCTTGTCACCTAGGTTTTGATTCATCAAATTATAGTAATAAAGGCAAGTAAAATAAACCATAACCATTCAATCAAGAAGTGTTGCAGAAATTCACTTACATAACCATGTATTCAAGTAAAAAAAACCTAGTTGTAATACCTTCCACCAAGAGAAATGCCAAAAATGCCAAGAAAAGTCTTCCTTCAACAAGTGTGCCTCAAAATTTCAGCCAAAAACCCTAAGAAGGGTGCAATTTTCATACCTCACTAATGTGTGAGTAAAAGATGATCATAATATGAAGGTAAAAACCCTCAATATATAGCATACCAATGACCTTTATTAAAAATTAGGTCATCAAAAGGCCAACAAGGCCAAAATACACAATAATATTGTTTTACATTAAATTGTCATAAATGAAACCTTAATCAAGTAAAATCAAGATGTCATGCCCTTTCTAGTGTGACACTAGCCCTTTCTAGGGAAAATGAAGCCTCCTAGAGAAAAATGTTAGCCCTCCTTGGGCTTCTCCAATCTACCACATGTGCCAAACTCCCATGAGTGTCTCCCAAAACGTCCATAACGTTGGATGACGTCATGAGCCTCTTGGGTGACATCCTGGGCCTTCCAAGGCCAATGTTCCAATGAAAAGGGCACAACCCCCCTAGGTAAAGCTCTGTCAGGGTGCCTTTGTGGAACATACTTCTCTTTTTTGTTGAAAACCCCTCTGTCATGTCTCTGCCCCCTGCTGGTGTCTCAACATCTATCTGGTGGGCTCTTCAACCCCATGGAGGTTTGAACTAATCATCTCCCCATGTGAATCTTTCCAATGTGGTACCTATCTGTCGGGCATGATCTTGCACATCAACAGCTACGCCCTCCATGGGCTCATAGGTCACAGGGATCATAGGAATGTCAATCACATCTCATCATCAATATTATTAAACATGTGCATAAAACCGCTTTACTCCAGTCAAGTGCTCAAATACATTATACAAATCTACAATACAAGTTTGGGGAAAGTGACAGGGCATCCTATTGGGCTAGTGTCCACTGGAAAAAGGGTTGTCTCCAGAAAAGATTAAATCCAAGTCATGTAAATGGGTGAGGTGGATAAGGGATGTCCTGACAAGGGGTGTAATGTCCCCACTTTGGGACATCATTACATTACAGAGAGTTATGATGACCAGAGTAGTCAGATGGAGGTTATAGCGAGTACAGAGATTATTGAGAGGTATTTTGGGGTTCGGCTTGCATTTCTCATCCCATTTCATCATTATGATCTATTCCGCATAGGCTGGATTTGGTTTCGTTGCATTCCAATGATTTCCATGATTTTGAGTATTTTGAGCTATAAGTTAATTAAATTCACTAAAGAGGTCATTTTGGGCACAATACTTGGAGGAACCTCTCAATGTAATAGTTCATTGGAATCGAGAGGAATAGGACTACAGGATAGGACGATGAGAAGTGAATTTTAGTGGCCAAGGAAGCCACTAGGAGAGATAAGGCGCTTTTCAGAGGTAAAAAGGTTAATTAATTAATTAAAGTTATTTAATTAAATAATTAATAATTAAAAAAGAAAAGTCACTTTGGAGAGACAAGGGAATGCAGGAAGTATAAATAAGAGGCAAGGGCCTCTATTCATTGATTCATATATGTTTATCATTTGGATATCTGGCTTCTAGCTAGAGAACCCATACCTTAGGGGTTTTGAGGGCTTTGACTTAACAAACCCTAGAGGACGATTCGGTGGTGAAAGATTCCACCTAGGTTGTCCCAAGCTTGGTCTCGAGGATGCAATACTCTCCCACACCATTCTAGTTCATATCTACATCAATGCGGGAGGGTTCTACACCAGCCATAGGAACATGAAGAGAAGGAGGGCGCACCATTGGGGGTTTCCAGCAAGGGGGGCGCACCATCCATTGAGGGCATTTCATTACAGGTGATTGGTAGGGCTTCTGGAGATTTTGGCACCTGGGTTTTCATTGCAGGGTCTTGGCATTGGATCTAGTGCATTCCACTGGAGTTTTATATGTCATTTGATTTATTAGATGCATGGGACGAATTGGAGGAGAGGCGAACACTTCAGAAAGTGATTTCATCCATTTGGTAGATCGGAACTTCATCATTTCTTTTGGGACTTCACCAGGGAGGTAACCAAGTCCCAATCTATCATTCTAGTGGTTTTGGGGGGCATTTGGAGGCCTCTAGGAGGAGAGCTGAATTATCTAGGGTTTCAAGCATCTAGGGGGGTGCACCATTCTTTGGAGGGCGTTAGATCCGAGTGTATAATAGGTCTTTCACAGATTTGAGCTCCTGGGTTGTTCTTGCCTTTACCCGATCTACTCTTTGGCATATTTACCAGATTGATTGGACATCTTTGGCAGCATGGCCGAATTGTTGAGGCTATTCAGTGATCCAGCAGGGCATGGAATCTTCTAGCTTGAGGGTTGACTCATCATATGGCCCAGATCTGTATTCATCCTTTGGAGGCTTATAGTATCTTCTTTGATCATTTTGTAGCAGCTCCTATTATGTTATTCGATCCATCTGTTGGGCATTCCAGATCAGCATTTTCATTGTATCAGGTTCTTCAATTATGAATATAATCAAATCAGAGTTGTTTTGGCTTGCCTATCATATTGTTGATCTCGCATATGGTTGAGGGATGTTCCATTACAGTATATTCTTGTTGATTGCTGCAACACATATATAATTCATCAACATAAAACCTAAGGTGGAAATCAAGAGGTCAACCTACAAGTAAACAGATACAAACAAGTAAATCAACAAAGTGTTTGACGAAATACCACAACCAGCAAAAGTTTAAAAAGACACCCAAAACCGTGATATTTTTGGGCATATTGGCTTGGGAACATTACAAGGGGTGTAGTGAAAGCAGGGAAATGCAGGGCTTACCTGTGGGTGCCTTTGTAGAAGGTGAGTTGCACCTGTCCTGGATGCAAATATTTCCAAGCCCATTCATTCACGGAGATGAGAAGGTTGGCTCGTGATGAGACCCCCTTTCTCTTGGCCATGCAACCAAGAGACACTACCCTGGCGTGGTAACCAACCACCAGTAGTGTCATACTGTTAGGTTCCCATGGACCTAATAGGTTGGCTTGTGATGAGACCCCCTATCCTCTAACTAGATCTTGTTTTGTTATTTTCATTGGGTCCCTCTTGTTTCTTGCTGAGAAGATTTTTACTACTTTCTCGGGGATCCCTGGGAAAAGCATCTCGAGGTTTTATTTTTAGGATTTTATCTTTTTCCATCTAGCCTTTACCTTCTGGGCCTTTAGCCCCTTATTCCCACAAGGAAAGGTGCAACCCTTAAATGATTGGCCAACCCAATGCTTGGACAAATGTAATGGGATGGATGAGCAAGAAGCAAGATGAAAAGGTGGTAATATGATGGGAGCAGACGATGACTTTTCATAAATCCCCCCAGTGGCAACTCCAAACCTATGGGCACAAGCTTGCTAGGGCATCCTGTCATTCCCCCCAGACATGGTCAAGTGGACAAGTATANAGAGTGACACATACCATGATACCCAGACTCATTACCTCATGGAGCAAGAACCATATTTGATACAGGACCAAGCCAAAGGTGATGGATGTTGTTGCTGCTGACAAAGTGGAGGCGTTGAAAGGGAGGAAAGATGGGCCCTCTAGGGCCATTCTTAAGTCGATCTGGATCTCGGTACTCCATGTCTAGGACCTGTGGGCCTCGAGACATAATCTCCTAGTTATCCCTAAAAGTGGGGGATAACAAGTTGGATTGGCTGAAGAATTGGTGTTGATAAAAGAGGAAATTGGTTTTCATCAAAGATTGGATTATGAAGGGATACCTTTCAAGTGTCGGAAATGTCACAAGCATGGGTACAATGCTAGTCAATGTGCCACGCCTTTTCGACCCCGTAATGCAGGTCACGCTAATCCGCCCTCTAAGAATTGGGCGACGTTGTTGGAGTTAAAGGACTAGGATCCCTATTTTTGTTCCCCTGGTTTCGTGGTTTCAGCCCCGAAGGAGCCTCAGCCAAAGCAAGGGGGAAAATTCAAAGCATCCTTGGTTCTTCAACAAGCAACTAAGAAGGGAAAAAAAATTATTGCAGAAGATACTCTGGACTCTCAGCCGTCCCAGGCAACAAAGGATTTTTTACAAGATCTTACTTCTCATTTTGGTATGTTTTGTTCCCCCCCTCCACCTCTAAATTTTGTTATGCATTCTTTATCTCTTATGGGTAAATATTGGCTTGGGTCTCTCAAGAGATTGCATGTCCAACCTATGCCCCTTTCCCATTTGCTACAACCCTCTATGGCCTATTTTCTTCCTTGTTCTCTTGCCCAAGTCTCTCTTACATCTAACCTCCCAATCGCATGCCCTGACCTTGACTCTTCCCTAGATTCAGAAGAGGACAGAATAGTCTATCAGCTGCGAAATCAACCCATTTTAGACCCTGGGTGTGAGCTAGGACTGGGAAAAAATCCTTCTCCCATCTAAGGGGGAAAAGGGAGGGGAAGTCAATTACACTTGTTGAAGGCTCAGAATAAATCCTTAGTTGATATTGCAGCTGGAAAACAAAAATTGATTTTTGGGGCACTTAGAGCATTGCATGCCCCGGGAGGGGTTCCCTAAAGAAAATCATCTATTTTAATTGTAGGAGCTTGGCAAGTTCCCTCAAAATAAATTCCCTCTACATGTTGGTGGAGTAAAACCAACCAGACATTATGATGTTACATGAAAAAATGGGTGAGGGAGTTGTGATCATTCCTCGACTTTTATCTCTGCTAAAGTCATGGGAGTTTGTGGGCTCAGATGCTAGAGGGCGTCTGGGATGTCTGGCCATTGGATGGAATCCCAAAATAGTCAAAGTTATAATTTCTTGGGGTTTTGAATCTGGACTTGGTCTAAACATCCTCTCTAAAGAGATCGGTTCGAAGGTAACAATCTTAAACTTATATGGCCCTTAACAGGAAAGGGCCTCTTCTTGGGAAGCTCTAGGCCAGAAATCCTTCTTGAAAAGTGAAAAGATTATCCTGGGAGGGGACCTAAATTTTTCTCTTGGGGAGGATGAATCCTGGGGACCAAGGGCTTGACTGGATCCTTTGATATATTTCTTCGACCATTTGTTAAGGAGAATGAAATTGAATGACATTCCTCCCATAAGACTGTGCTCCACCTGGAGAAATAAAATAGTGGGTGAGGATAGAGTTGAGAAATGTTTGGACCGTGTTCTGGGCTCTGAAAATTTAGTAGAGGCTTGTACTCAGATCAAGAAATGGGTCAGATCAGGGGGGATCTCAAACCACTCCCCATTTTTTTTGGAAATTGCTCTAGGCCCCCGGAAACCTCCCAACCCTTTCAATTTCAACGCAGAATGTTTAAAGGAGGAGGGTTTCTCGTCCCTTGAAAAGGAGCATTGGATTATTTATTATGCAACTTTGGGATATAGAGAACGAGTCCAATTCATGGAAAATCTTCAAAGAGTGAAGCAAGCCACTTTGGAATGGTGGCGAGTCAAAAAACAACAAGATGCACAGGATCTAATTGATACTAAAGTAGCGTTGCATACAATCTATGATTCAATGGGAGGAGGATATAGTTCTAATGACTTGAGGGAAGAGCTACTAGCCCTAGAAGAATGGAGAAGGCGGATTCTGGAGGCTCGAGAGGAAGAATGGCACCTAAAAATTTGGGCACTGTGGCTGGAAAAAGGGGATGATAATACAAAGTTCTTCCAGGCTTATGCTAAAGGAAGTAAGATGGATAACACCATCTGGAGTCTTAAGGACTCAGAAGGAATAAAGGTATCCTCCTTTGATGGAATGGCTCGTATAGGTAAGGAGTAATTCCATTCTTTGTTCAAAGATGACCAAAGAGCATCAATGGCTGACATAGTGATGATGGCCCTTTACTTTCCGAGATTTATTGGTGAAGATGAAAACAAATCTCTATTTGAGGAAGTCACATAAGATGAACTCAAGGAAGTGCTCCATATCTTTCAGAAGGTTAAAATCCCAGGTCCGGGTGGTTGGACCATAGAATTCTTCATAGGGCTCTATGAACTCATTGGGACAAATATCTTACGGGTAGTAGAAGAATCTAGATCTGAGGGCCACATGCATGCCCCTTTCAACTCCACCTTCATTGCACTCATTATGAAACAAGATGATACTTCTTCCTTGGATGACTTCCATCCTATCTCTCTCTGTAATTGCATTTACAAAATGATCTCCAAAATCTATCAAGAAGAATCAAGGACATCCTTTCAGAGAATATCTCCATGGAAAAATTTGTTTTATTGGAAGGGAGGCAAATTCATGAAGCTATTGGGATGGCATAGGAAGTGATGCATAGTTTGAAGTCTCGAAATGTGAAAGGAGCAATTTTAAAGATTGATCTTTCAAAATCCTATGACCGATTCGGATGACTATATATTCAGATGCTTCCAACCCTCTTAGGATTTAAGGTTCCTTTCATCAATTGGATAATGTATTGTATAACATCAGTTTCTTTTGCAGTTATAATTAATGGTTTGGCCTCGTAAATTTTTCATGCAAAGAGGGGACTAAGGAAATAATTCCCCTTATCTCCACTTCTTTACCTTCTAATTGTTGAAGCACTCAGTAGATCCATAGAAGAGGCAAAATCACGAGGGGAGTTTCAGGGGATTGTGATATCTCCAAATTTAAACATCAACTACCTCCTTTTTGTTGATGATGTCTTGATCTTATACAATGGACATAGGTGTGATGCCCAAAAGTTGTCTTTTATATTGGACTTGTTTGGAAAGGCCATAGGTATGAAGATAAATGAAAGAAAGTCCACTCTCTCAACTCACAACATGGAGTTAGAAGAATAGAGGAGTTATATGAACATTTTCCCCTTTGAACAACAGGACTTGCAGAAAGGTATCAAATATTTAGGCTTCCATATTAAGCCAAACAACTATAGGAAAGAAGACTAGAATGGATTATAGATAAATTAGAAAAACGGTTAAAAGGGTGGAGCTTCAGGTGGCTATCTTGTGCACGCAGGTTGGTTCTAGAAAATTTTGTCTTAGACGCCATCCCAGTATATTGGATTTTCTTATCTTGGATCCCAAAAGGTGCCTTAGAAATAGCTCAGAAAATCTATTTCAAATTTATTTGGGTTGGTACAAAGGATCAGTTTGTTGCTCCTGGGTTAAATGGAATATAGTGGCAATTCCAAAAACACTTGGTGGATGGGGGCTCAAAAATAATTTTTTTTTCCAAGGCACTAGTAGCTAAGTCAAGTAGGATGTTGACCACTTCTAAAAATTTGTGGACTCGGGTGGTGTACCAGAAATATATCTTTTTGAAATCTATAGAGGAATGGATTCAGAACCCTTTGAAAAAAAGATCAAATTGCACAATAATTTGGAAAGAACTTATCCACTCCTCTTTTGTAATTGGGGAAGGGTTAGCATGGAGAATAGGGAAAGGATAAAAAGTGCGAATAGGGGTGGACCCATTCCCTAATAGTGGAATCAACCATTTCTTGAATGAGCTCAAAAAATGGGTCAGATCAGGGGGTATCTCAGACCACTTCCCATTTTTTTTGGAAATTTCTCTAGGCCCCGGAAACCTCCCAGCCCTTTCAAGTTCAATGTGGAATGGTTAAAGGAGGGGGGTTTCTCATCCCTTGTCAAGGAGCATTGGATTCCTTATTATGAAACTTTGGGAGATAGAGCATGAGTCCAATTCATGGAAAATCTTCAAAGAGTGAAGCAAGCCACTTTGGAATGGCGACGAGTAAAAAAACAACATGATGCACAGGATCTAATTGATACTAAAGTAGCATTGCATATAATCTATGATTCAATGGGAGGAGGATATAGTTCTGATGACTTCAAGGAAGAGATACTATCCCTAGAAGAATGGAGAGGGAGGATTCTAGAGGCTCGAAAGGAAGAATGGCACCTAAAAATTTGGGAACTATCGCTGGAAAAAGGGGATGATAATACAAAGTTTTTATAGGCCTATGCTAAAGAAAGAAAGATGGATAACAGCATATGGAGTCTTAAGGACTCAAAAGAAATAAAGGTATCCTCCTTTGATGGAATGGATCGTATAGGTAAGGAGTAATTCCATTCTTTGTTCAAAGCTTACCAAAGAGCATCAATTGCTGACATAGTGAGGATGGCAATTTACTTTCCAAGATTTATTGGTGAAGATGAAAACAAATCTCTATTTGAGGAAGTCACAGAAGATGAACTCAAGGAAGTCCTCCATAGCTTTCAGAAGGTTAAAATCCCAGGTCCGGATGGTTGGACCATAGAATTCTTCATAGGGCTCTATGAACTCATTGGGACAAATATCTTATGGGTAGTAGAAGAATCTAGATCTGAGGGCCACATGCATGCCCCTTTCAACTCCACCTTCATTGAACTCATTATGAAATCAGATGATACTTCTTCCTTGGATGACTTCTATCCTATCTCTCTTTGTAATTTCATTTACAAAGTGATCTCCAAAATCTAGCAAGAAGAATCAAGGACATCCTTTCAGAGAATATCTCCAGGGAAAAAATTGTTTTTTTGGAAGGGAGGCAAATTCATGAAGCTATTGGGATGGCATAGGAGGTGATGCATAGTCTGAAGTCTCGAAATGTGAAAGGAGCAATTTTAAAGATTGATCTTTCAAAATCCTATGACCGATTCAGCTAGCTATATATTCAGATGCTTCCAACCCTCTTAGGATTTAAGGTTCCTTTCATCAATTGGATAATGTATTGTATAACATCAGTTTTTTTTGCAGTTATAATTAATGGTTTGGCCTCGTATTTTTTTCATGCAGAGAGGGGACTAAGGAAAGAATGTCCCTTATCTCCACTTCTTTACCTACTAATTGTTGAAGCACTCAGTAGAGCCATAGAAGAGGCAAAATCACGAGGGGAGTTTCAAGGGATTGTGATATCTCCAAATTTAAACATCAACTACCTCCTTTTTGTTGATGATGTCTTGATCTTATGCAATGGACATAGGTGTGATGCCCAGAAGTTGTATTCTATATTGGACTTATTTGGAAAGGCCATAGGTATGAAGATAAATGAAAGAATGTCCACTCTCTCAACTCACAACATGGAGTTAGAAGAACAAAGGAGTTATATGGACATTTTCCCCTTTGAACAATATGACTTGGAGAAAGGTCTCAAATATTTAGGCTTCCATCTTAAGCCAAACAACTATAGGAAAGAAGACTAGAAATGGATTATAGATAAATTAGAAAAACGGTTAAAAGGGTCGAGCTTCAGGTGACTATCGTGTGCAGGCAGGTTGGTCCTAGAAAATTTTGTCTTAGAATCCATCCCAGTATATTGGATTTCCTTATCTTGGATCCCAAAAGGTGCCTTGGAAATAGCTCAGAAAATATATTTCAAATTTATTTGGGTTGGTACAAAGGATCAGTTTGTTGCTTCTTGGGTTAAATGGAATACAGTGGCAGTTCCAAACACACTTGGTGGATGGGGGCTCAAAAATATTTTTCTTTTTTCCAAGGCACTAGCAGCTAATTCAAGTTGGAGATTGACCACTTCTAAAAATTTGTGGACTCAGGTGGTGTACCAGAAATATATCTTTTTGAAATCTATAGAGGAACGGATTCAGAACCCTTTGAAAAAAAGATCAAATTGCACAATAATTTGGAAAGAACTTATCCACTCCTTTTTTGTAATTGGGGAAGGGTTAGCATGGAGAATAGGGAAAGGATCAAAAGTGAGAATAAGGGTGGACACGTTCCCTAATAGTGGAATCAACCATATTCTCTGGATTAAATCCATGGTACTTTCTGAGCTTCATGCTACACCCACAACAGGGCACTTCGAGTTCACCAAAACCTATGACAGGGTCAAACATTCCTTTTTCTGGGATGGTATGAAATAGGACATTCGTAATTTTGTAGCTGAATGTGATGTGTGTCAACGAAACAAGGGAGAAATAGTCAAATCTCCGAGCACACTACAACCGCTCTCAATTCCACCTGCTATTTGGAAGGATATCTCTATGGATTTTATTACCAGCTTACCCAAATCAGGAAATAAATCCATCATCATGGTGGTTTTTGATCGCCTTTCCAAGTATTCCTATTTCTACGCCCTTCAACACCCGTTTACATCATCCACGGTGGCTCAAATCTTCATGGATCATGTCTTCAAGCTTCATGTGATGTCGCACTCTATTGTTTCTGATCGCGACCCAACTTTCACAAGCAATTTTTGGCAAGAATTGTTCAACATACAAGGTACCGAATTGCATCTCAGCACAACTTATCATCCCCAGACTGATGACCAAATGGAATTTGTCAGCAAGTGTTTGGAAACATATTTGAGGTGTTTTTCCTTGGAAAAGAAAAATCAGTGGGCTCAATGGTTACCCCTAGCTGAATGGTGGTACAACACTTCATACCATACAGCTACACGCATGACTCCTTTTGAAGCGGTATATGGAC
>SNQJ01S0033559.1:75114-86304 GCA_010110895.2 Picea sitchensis | reverse complement strand
ATTCGGGTAAGATCAAGAAACTCTTTCCCCACTCCCCCCCACATGTTTAAATGAAGGTCGTAACTTGTAATATAAGAGGCCTAAATAGCCCAAGAAAGAAAAGAATCCTTAAGACTAAACTAAAGAAGGAACAATTGGATCTCTGTTTCATTCAAGAGATGAAATGCACTACAGACAGAATGGAGGAAATCAGTAAACAACACTGGCACAAGTACAATATTGTAGCCATCGAAGACCACCAAAGGTCAGGCGACATTCTCACTTTGTGGAACCCACAAATTCCAAATCTAATAACAGTCGAAGCAACTAGGTACACCCTAATGGTACGCATGCAAATCATTGGAAACACAGAGGATATTCTCTGCACTAATGTGTATGGGCCCCAAGGGCTAGAGGAAAAGAGAGGAATGATCCAAGACCTAGAAGATATAAAATTTTGATCCACCAACCTCCACTGGATCCCGACATGGGACTTCAACAACATCACCTCACTTGCAGAGAAGAAAGGTGGTACAAAAAGATTGGATTGGGATGCAGAGGATTTTACAAAGTTCATAGACAGAGCGGAGCTGGTAGATCTCAAAACTAAGAATGGCCAGTTCACCTGGAACAATAAATGGATGAACCAGTTTCAGGTAGCTACAAGACTCGATAGATTCCTTATATTAGAGTCAATCATTATGCAGGGTCACACCTTAGATTTCAACATCCTTCCCTGGGGTGGATCTGATCACTGGTCAGTGCAACTGGAAGTAGGATTCCAAACAACACCAAATAACATACCCTTCATATTCGATAAATTCTGGATTGATCACCCAAATTTCAAGGAAATAATCAAACAGTGGTGGTTGGAGGAGCAACTGGAGAAAGGGACAAGGATGTTCAAAATTCATAAGAAAATTAAGTACATCAAAAACAAGCTCAAAGAGTGGAACAGGGATACCTTCGGGAATATAAACAAAGAGAAAAACAACATAGAATAAAAAATGAAAAAACTCCAAGAAACCTGCATGCGGGGAGGCTACACTGTGGGCTGGAAAAAAGAAGAGATCCAAATGACCCAATATTGGGAGGCATGATGCCAGCATGAAGAAACACTCTGGAATCAACAATCCCACATTCGATGGCTAAAGGAGGGAGAGAGGAACACCAAGTTTTTCCATAGAACAACCATGGCCAGAAGAGTTCACAACAAAATCCTGAAGATCAAGGACCGGGATGGAATCGAGCGCGAGTCACATCAGGAGATTGAAACCGCTCTGGTCAAACACTTCCATGGGATAGCCCAAGAACCTCACCAAGACAGATCAAAGGCCATTCAAAGGATAACCCAACATATTCCATGCCTGGTCACAGAGGAACAAAACATCTCCCTAAACAAACCTATTACCACGGAAGAAATGGACAAGGCTCTCCAGGAAATGCCCAGTGGGAAAGCACCCGGTCCAGATGGCTTAACAGTGGAGTTCTTCAAATCCTGCTGGGAAACTGCCAAACATGACATTTACAAGGTAGCAGAATACTCTAGAAGGTCCACATCCATCCTCAAAACACTAAACGCCACAATGATCACACTAATACCCAAAGAAAATGAAGCCAAAACCCCTAATCGGTATACACTTATAGCTCTATGCAATGTGGTTTACAAGATAATCTCCAAAGTCATAGAAAATAGATTGAAACCCCTCCTACCTTCACTAATCTCGCAAGAACAGGTAGGTTTTGTGGAAGGAAGACAAATAATGGACAACATCATCTAGGCCCACGAGATCACCAACACCTTGAAGCTTCAGAAGAGGGGGGGAATGATAATACAACTGGACCTACCAAAATCTTATGATAAATATAGTTGGCACTATATGGTAAAGACTTTTGAAGCCTTTGGTTTCACCCAACACTGGATCAGCTGGATTGTCAGTCTCATATCCACAACAAGCTACTCACTACTAATCAATGGAGCCCCAGCCAAACCTTTTTGGCCCACGAGAGGTATCAGACAAGGAGACCCATTGTCCCCCTTCTTGTTCATTCTGATGATGGAAGGCATCAATCAGAGCATAAAGAGAGCAACCACAACTGGGGAAATAATAGGGCTCAAACCCTTTGAAAACTTCCCTACTTCAACACACCAACAGTTTGTGGATGATACCTTACTCCATGACATACCCACGGTCAAGGAAGCCAAAAGCCTACAAACGAATCCTAGAATATTTTGGGGAAGCCTCGGGTGCTGAGATCAAGCACTCTAAGTTGATGATCTTCTTCTTCAATATCAATCCAACAATCCAAAGGAATTTGACCAACATTATAGGATTTGAATAGAAAACACTCCCATCCAAGTATTTGGCGGTTCCATTGACAAAAAATATGTACAAAATGTCAACTTGGGAAGGAGTAATAAATAGGTTATAGGAGAGGGTTAAAAATTGGATGTATAGATCCCTCAATCTAGCAGGCAGACTGATACTAACCAAATCTATTTTACAAGCAATCTCAACCTTTATGATGTCCATCTTCCCCACTCCACAGGGGATCCTATAGAAAATAGGAGCCATCCAAAGGGACTTCCTGTGGCAAGGCACGGAAACAAAGAAAAAATGGGCCCTGGTGGCTTGGGAGAAATTCTATAGGCTAGAAAGAAAAGGAGGCTTGGGGCTACATGAACCACAATTGACCAACAACGCATATGGGGAGAAACTCTGGTGACGCTAGGTCAAAGAAACTACTACACCCTGGGTAAACCTATGGAAGTCAAAGTATGCCCCGGACATTCGTGATCAGGATAGAATCCGCTTCGGAGGAACCAGGGAAGGGTCAGCCATATGGAACCTAGCCTGGCGCAACAAAGCCTAGATTCAGACACATAGATTTTGGGAAATCAAGAATGGCAGAACAACTAGATTCTGGGAGGACGCTTGGAAGCAGGAATCGAGGATGGAGAACCCGGACAGAGGGATACTCCAATAGGAGCTAATCAAGCAAGTTAAAATCAAGGTCTACCAATATTGGAAATAGGAAACTGACCACAACAAATGGAGAATATGGGACAAGATTATTCCACAGAACAATGACATGCTCGTAACAACAGTAAAAGAGGTGGAGGAGGAACTGGAAAGACGAAAAATAATAGTCACGGAAGGAGAGGACTAGTTGGGGTGGGGACACAAGGATGGAGGGGAATTCAACCTGAAAGAAGTCAGACACTATATGGCGGACCTAGAACAAGAAGACCCAGTGAAACACTAGGATAAGCTTTAGAACATCCCCCAATGGCCAAAGATAAAAAAATTCCAATGGCTAATACTACACAACCACATTCTAACTTGGGATAACCTAAGGAAAAGGGTATTCACAGGTCCATCAAGATGGCATCTTTGTCAATCCCAAGAAGAAACAACAAACCACCTCCTTGACGAATGCGCCTACACTACAAAACTTTGGGACTGGGAGACAAGTATCTTCCGCCAGTCCGACAGGATCCGAGGTAACATTGTCGCAACCATCAATCTCTGAAAAGAGAACTACAACAAAAAACAAGAGGTGAACCTCTGTTGGATCCTCACCCCAGGAATGATCATATTGTCGATATGGAAGGAAAGGAACTGACACATTTTCAAAAACCAAAGATGGCCCGAAGGGAAGATCAAGGAAACAATAATCTCCACGATACGAGAGACGGTGCAGAGATGCAACTGCCAGGTAGGTAGAGCGCAACCCATTGATCAGGATTCCCAAGTCCTAGAGGTTTTCCACCTGAAAGGTGGACGCAACCCCAATCAGTGCAGATGGTCACCGCAACTCCAAGTAGGTGAGCGCAATTGGAAACCGCCACCTTCAGGCTCCCTCAAGTTAAATTTCAATGGGGAAGCAAAAGGAAACCCAGGGAGAACAGTTTTGGGAGGAGTAATCAGGGACAGTAAAGGAAACATCATCTGGTTGTATGTTGGAAGTCTAGGCAACTCAACCAACAACGCCGTGGAATTTGGAGCCCTGGAGACTGGCCTGGATATTCTAGGTCGGGAGGGGATGGCAAATGCCATAGTGGAAGGCGATTCTGCGCTAGTTATCAACATAGTAAGAAAACTCCAAAACAGTACCAGAATGGGAAAAATCTAGAGGCACTGGTGATTAGCCCACCTACTGCAAAAAATCCAAGAGAACTTGCAACAGGGATCATTGTGGAGTTGCACTGGGTTCGGAGGTCAGAAAATGGACTGGCAGATAGAATAGCGAATGAGGGGGTCGATAATGAAGGTCCAAAACTTGACARAATATGGAGAAACATCCCACAAGGTCAATTCCGAGTAGATTGCACCCAAMTTGMGGAAAAATACTGGGAAAACAGTAGTAGTATGGAATATTATGGCAACAATGGAGGTGGAGCAGGCACTGAAGGGCACGYAGGTCCCAGGAAKAATCTGATTGCCCATGAATCAAACAAGGCTACAAATGCAGACACAGATCACACATCAAGTGAAAKAATGGCACCACGGTCCTATCAATAGAAAGAAGTACATAGGCTACCCATGGGAAAGCAGAACATGCGGCCAGGGTTCACYGGGGCCAAGTCTGGGAACACCTCACCCAAGTAACGTTATGGGATGGGGAAATGAATGGTGTACAACGCGCAGGGAAAAGCATTGGCGTAGGGATTATGGCAAGTCCATCAAGTGCACACRCTCTTGAACAGAGGATACTGACCAGAAGGACCACCTTGATGAGYAGGCCATGATTGCAAGGATGKGACCGAAACCAGGTTGGCTCCATAAAAGAAGGTATAACAGAAAGAACCACAAACCGGAGCAAAGTAATTATAGGGGCCACCTTACATACCAGAAAGAGGTGAAGCGGAACAGGGGAAGAACCCAACGTAAAAAATACCACCTGCAAGAGAATATGGTACGCATGAAGAAAACCAATAGTAATAGAGGCCCCCAGGGGAAGGAACCTCTACAGAGCGCCCGAAGGATGACAAGAATCGAACAAGAAGCCAGGGAAGCAAAGAGTGCCTTCCTCAAGCAGGTAGACATAAAGGGGAAGACGATCATCAAAAGATGGGAGAGTGAAATCAACAATGCTCGCAGGGGCAAAGCCTAGAAAAAACTAACTCAGGAAGTGGGGGGGATAAGAGACCCTGGAGCCACACAGCCCAGGACAACATTCTACCACAGGATAGTGGAGGAAGCCTGGAGAACCAAAATGCTGATAGGTAAGATGTGTGCAGATCGGAGGGAGACCAATAAGAAAAAAACCAGAGAACAAAAGAAGGTGCTCACAGGTATCCTGAAACGCCTCAGCAACCTGGAGGTAGGGGAAAAAAGACTTGCGGAGGACCAGAGAAGCCAGAAGGAAAAACTGGAGCAGATGGCAGGGCAATTCCATCTCTATTTACGCTATGTCCACCATATAGACATTACTCCAGCCGACAAAAATGGAGCCCCAGCATGCATCAGAAAGATACTCCTGGTGGATCAGAGGGAGGAGAACGAGGCAAGGCAGGAAGGAGATGAAGAGCACACCATCAACCTGGACTAGCACATGACGAGCCCTGATCAAGTCTCTCAATGTAGGAGCTAATCCCACTATGCTTATGCTTTCTTCGTTTTCGTTATGCTGACGTTTTTCAAACTGGATTACGGAGGTTTGGGTCGGTTTCCCATGGTGGCGACCCAGGCCTACCCTTCTATATTATACATTGCATCCCTGGGACCCCAGATCTGGTTTTTCGTTTTGGCAGATCTTGGGAGTCCCTGCATCTTTTTTGTACTATAATTTTCTACAGTAATATAGATTCTCACACTCATTTACAAAAAAATAAAAAGTATGATGAGATCAAATTTTGGCAACAATAACATCCATCTAATAATTTTATCATCGATGTCAAGTTTGTTAATTAAATACCTAATGACATCATGATCTATATGAACAAACATTGGATACCTAGTGGCATAGTACCTAAACTTATTAATGGCATAGACTACTACAAGGAAGTCTTTCTCAATGTCTGTATAATTTAGCTTTACAACAAACAAATTCTTGCTGACAAAGTAAATTGAAAATGGGATTTTATCTTCTTTCTGGACAAAAATTGCTCCTATGGCCTTGTCAAATGCATAAATATGAATGTGGAAAGGGATGTCTCACCTGTGGCCTTGCAAAATAGGGGCTATTGATTTTATCTTTAATGGATTCAAATGATTTTTGGCATGTTGTTGTCTATTATAAATCATTATCCTTGGTCATCAATGTAAATAAATAGGAGGCTAATTTGATAAAGTATTTTATGAACCTCCTATAGTATCTTGCATGTCCAAGGAAGCTCCTTACACATTTTTTCTTTTGGGGTGTAGGCATATACTTAATTATGTTCACTTTTCTTTGGTCTACTTCAATACCCCTCAAAGAGATATGGTGACTCAAGATGTTAATCCCTATAAAAATCCCCATGTTATGTATAAAACCCCTTATTAATCACTATATATTTAATTGTTACATTTCTAGTATTATATTTGTATGTAGGCTAGAACCCTTCATTGTGCCATTTCATTATAATTCTACCCCTTGTCACTTATATGTATACCAAGGAAACCTAGTCTTAGGATCATCTTATATTTTATTCTGAATTGGATGCATTGTAAAAGGATGTTCCCCCTTCTAAGTGGACTATATTCATTGGATTTTTATCATTCTCAAGGCATTGGTTCATAACATTTGGTATCAAGAGCATCGATCCTAGGGTTTTGTTGCTTCAAGTGAGTCATCTTCAAATTCTAGCTATAACGTTTTTTCTAGGATGAATCAGATAGGGAAATTTGTAGGTTACTTAGTAGACATACCAAAGTACCTCTGGTAGAAAATTTAGGTTTTGTGTCATTATACTTTCGGAGATATATCCTATGGAAGATAGGATTTTTGAGTGATCATGAATTTAGTTTTAAACAAGTCATATTGAGATTTTCTCTATAAAACATTTTTGGGAGGTTTCATATATTGAAATTTTGCGGATACTTAGGAGACATGTGATAGTATAAGTGATGAAAATTGTATGTTCTGGTTCACTATACTTTCAGAGATATAGTCCATGGAAGACAAGGCTTGTGACTAATCCTGAAATCAATTATCTTGGCATTTTCACTATAATTTTTTTCAGTGAAGTTTCAAACTTTGAAAATTTCAAAATCCTAAGTGGACATAGTGAAGTACATGTGATTTTTTTTTTATGTTTTGAATCATTATATTTTATGTTATATTTCTTGTGGAAATGAGGGTTTTTTTGCACAAGTTATTTTCTGGTGATTTTAAGAGATTTTTTCGTGATTAACAAGATCATTTAAAAAAAAAAATTAGAGACGTGTTCCAACATATTTAAATAACACAAGATCTATCATTAAGTAGGTAAAACTATGGTTGAGGAAGAATACACACAGGAAATACACATGGTTTCACTTGGTTACTAGAAACACATTGTTTCACCTATTGGAAACCCATGTAACCCCTATTGGCACCCCTTCTTGTATTATTGCATTAGAAAGTATTTGTAGATTAAATCTCACTTCCACATGTCTTTTGGTATATAAGAATTCCCCTAGGTATACTTGAAACCAACCTTAGATAATCTATTCAACTATCTCATTGCTATAGTACACCGAGAATAACACTCAGGGAGAGCACTTTCTAGTACATGGGTAGTCGAATGGTATGGCTAATGGCACAATTGAGCCTCCTTAGTTAGTGCCCTGAGATATTGGGTCGAGTACTATTTTTTCATGTATATTAGAGAGCTATAACACCTGACACTCCCTTGTCCTTAATACCCAATAACGTTTTTTCCATGGCTCCAAAGAGTGGTCCAAAATCTACTTCACCAAGTAAACCTCCAGATATATCAACCATGACTCAAGAAGAAAGGGATGATATTTTTAACCAGATGGAATAGATGGAAAAGAAGATCATTGAAAATAGGGAATAGATGGAGTAGAAGATGAATGAAAATAGGGAAAAGATGGAAAAGAAGATGAATTAAAATAGGGAATAGATGTAAAAGAATATGGTTGAAATATAAAAATCCATGAAGACCCTAGAAACTATTCTCTTACAGAGGATCCATAACAGGGATACGGAGATCCAAGGAAATCGTGAAAATAAGGAGAACAATGGTGTTGAGACTCGATCACATATGGGGAATATTTTATCACATTTGGAGAGCACTTATACCGAATATCAAAATAATGATCATTCATTACTCTAAGATCCACATCATCAGGGATTCAAGTTGGCACCAAGGAAGTAATTCATTCCAAATATTGATATGACAAAGTTTGATGGTAAGGATCCTATAACATTCCAAATGGAGAAATACTTTGAATTACACCAAGTGTCAACCCTTCAAAAACTAACTATTACATCCTTGTATTTAAAAAATGACCAATTTCTATGGTATCAATGTCTTTGTGAATGAAAAAAGGATTATATTGTCTCTTGGTCCATTTTTATGGAGGAATTAATAGCACATTATGGGGATATTAAGAGCAATAAATTATTCAGTCAATTGATAAATCTTCAGCAAAAAGGTCCAATTGCAGAGCACATTCAATAATTCCAAAAAATAAGTGTTGGGGTCTTGTTGGGCGCAGGCCCGGTTTTGGGGGAAATAACAAGGTGGGAGGGAGACACGCATGCGGGAAAAGAAGCACATGTAAGGCAGATTCGCATGTAGGAAAAGTAGCACATGCAAGGCAAATGCACATGCAGAAAAAGAGCACGTGCAAGACAAATGTGCATGCAGAAGAGGATAGCATGCAAGGCGCACATGCAAGAAGACCTAGCCATGATAGGGTTAGGTTTTTGGTAAGAATATGTAATGGTTGGTAAGCCAAAAACATGTATAAGTAGGTACTTAGGAGGTCTAGGTGGGGGTCGGTCATTGTTACTATGTCGTTCGAAGACAGAACGATTGTAAATTCGATTTGTTTTGTAAGTGGTTAGGTTGAGGAGGGGAAACATGGTAGACATTGAGAGTTATATCACAGGCTAAGGAGGGGAAACAGGGTAGACATTGAGAGTTATATCACAGGCTTAGGATCCTAGTGTGATCTAGTCCACCTCATTGTAGATCTCGACCCACTGATGGAGAGTTATAATGCATGCAGCGTTGTAGTTTTGGAAACACCATAATAAAAGAGAAGATAAGAAAAATATTTGTGGACGTAGCCTAGGAGGGGTGAAACACGGTAGATCATGTTTTATGTGATTGAATATTGTGTATTTCCTTTAATGTCAACGATTAGATGTTAGAAAAATGCGTGAATGACTAGTTAGATTTGCTATTTTACATGCATGAATAAGAATGACAGGGTATTCTAAGTTGAATGTTAAAGTACAAATGAATATCACAGAGTTTAATCTCAGATCCCCACTCATTCCCAAGATGTAAGCGCTTGAGCATTGTAGCCACTAATAGAACTATCTCGTGTGAGATTGTGCAGTGCACTCTGTGTAATTCGTTGCCTTCCAGTTTACCAAAGGGGTCAATAGTTTTAAAGGGGTTTTGTTGGAAACCATGGTAGAATTGAACCTGGGTCAGCCCAAGAAAGGTAGTAAGAATAGTAGAATACCAAAAAATGGTTATGTTTCTGGCTGGAACAAAATGGGATTGAGTGAATGAGATGTGCTGAAGAATCGTGACAAGAATGTCAAATCTGGTGAGGAAATGTTAAAAAGAATGAGATTATAAAAGTGGATGTTTATACCGTGGAACCCAACGAAGGTGGAGATAAAAAGCTGTTTGAAAACAAAGGAGCTAGAATTTGCGTAGAAAGATAACAAAAACCTGAAGTTAACACCGCGCAAATATTTGGACTAGTACATATTTAGCGAGTGTCATGAAGTATTTTTCTGTTATTTCCCGCATGTGTTGCAGGATTGGCTATTGAGGTTGAAATAAAACCACCCTACAAATCAGAATAGATAGCTAGAGTGGAATTCTATGGAGATCACGTAGTTACAACAAGTTGATAATAAATTTACACGTGCAGTAGATTTCTGCTTAGACAACATTGTTGCAGTATTTATCACATAATTTGCAGTAGATACTGCGAAGTCTTACACTGCAACAGAGAAAGAGTTACTGAAGGGACCTATAGGTAGGTATATCATCTCGTTGTATACTTCCATCAAGATTTTATTGTATAAAAAATGTGTAATGAAAATGGCATCAGACAACTAAATTTCCTTGCGTGCATGGGGGAAGGGGGGAAGCATTGACAAGAGACGGAGAAATGGAGGAAGAGATGGATACAGGAAAGAAGGAGGAGGCCTTGGATCCAATCATGATGGAGGAAGGCCAGATAAAGAATATTATGGAAACAGATGGAAGAACGTGTAGTGGAGCACCCTACCAATACAAGATGAACAATAGGAAGAGAGCCATAGCGGCGAGGGAAGGATTGGCAAGTGATGAAGAAGAGGTAGAGGATCTTTGGGCTATGGAGAAAATTGAGGAAATCCTTCACACGACATATGAAAGGAATACAAGAGGTCCAAGGGTAGGAATCGAAGGCAGAACTCCTATCCATATCAGTGTAAGTGTGGAACCCATAAACCCATGTGCGACCAATACACTAGAGAGAACATCATCGTTTAGAAAACTGAATTTCATAGGAAGAAACACAACAGGAAGTACATCTACACAGAGAACAATAATTGTGGGAGCTAGTTCAGGAAGCATTAGTCAAGTATCTACACCGCACGGAGGTAGTAATTCATCATTCAGGATGGCAGGACATTATCCCAACATCAGGTTACCAGAATTCGAGGGAGAGGCATCTGAGGACCCTGAGAAGCACTTTTTCATCTATGAAAAGATCTAGGAAGCAAAGAGGATCACATATGAGGATACAAAACTTGCACATTTAGCTATCACACTAAGAGACTGCGTATTGGATTGGTACATGAGCTTAGTTGCAAACAGTCCACCAGGAACAACCAAAATGATTGTGGATATCAAGAAGTTGTTGATAAATGAATTCCAGAAGCCTAGATCAGAGGATCAGTACATGAATGAGATGATATAGATCAGACATAAACCAGGGGAATTTGTTTGGACATTGACCAGATATTCAAACGATTGAAGATAAATTTGAAGTATGTCATGACATATGTGAAGCATAGACATCTATTTGTGAATTCCCT
>SNQJ01S0033559.1:62832-75104 GCA_010110895.2 Picea sitchensis | reverse complement strand
TGTTCCTTCTTTAGTTTAGTCTTAAGGATTCTTTTCTTTCTTGGGCTATTTAGGCCTCTTATATTACAAGTTACGACCTTCATTTAAACATGTGGGGGGGAGTGGGGAAAGAGTTTCTTGATCTTACCCGAATTGATCAGTAGTGCTCCCAGCTCCTGTAGGGTTACGCTGTTTGATTTACTACATTTTTTCCTCCTCGTTTGCTTGGGTGATAACTGTGGTTGTCCCTCATTGGCTTTGAATCCTAGGTGTCCTATCTCCCCATGTGTGCATTTTTTTCCTCTAGCTTTGGCTTCCTCCTATAGGAGAAACAGGTACTGGATGTGGTCAAGTTGATATGTTGGTACGTTGTCGACTCCCTGCCTTTTCCATTGTTCCAATATGTTCGGAAGGTCTATCCCTTCCCTTTCCACCAAGTCCCTAAGATCAGGGTCTTCTGTGCCTACTTCACTCGGGGTCATCTTTGCATCTCCCTCTGCATCTTGCATGGCGGTGTTGTCGTCTTTTGTTTCTCCATCCATCGGGGTTGCGCAACTCCCCTGTGCCATCATATTGCTTGGCCGGTCGGTAGGCTCTTTTGTTGCTTGGTCTCTGACCTCTTGAAATTTTTTCGAGTCACTTTCATCTTCTATCCCCTTGTTGGTTTGGTCCCTTCCTTCCATTTTATTCTGGATCTCCTGGTTATTTTTTGTTGAGGGTTTATTTTGATTTTTATTTTCTTTGTTCCTGGGGTTCGGTGTTATAAACCCTTCCTCATCCTGATGTGTTTTGGGGTTTGCCTCTTCCTTCTTTTTATTAAGAGGGCATTCTCTGATCAAGTGGCCATGTTCATGGCATCTTCTGCATCTAAAGGGGATCTGTTAGTAATCTATATTTTGGATCCATTCCTCATCCCTGAATTCCAGACTTATGGATTCTGGGAGTGCTCCAGAAACGTCCATATCTATGCATATTCTTGCATACGATGTGTATCTTCCTTTTAGGGTGGCTTATGAGGTCTTCACATATTTCCCCAATTTTTTTCCTATTGCTTCAAAGGTGAAACCAGTAGTCTAAGGGTAAGGAATAGAATCTCAGCTAGACCGATACCTTTTTGAATGTTTCTTTTTCCAGGGATAAATTTTCTTTCCAGGGTTGCATGTACAATCCAGCTGAGGCGTGGAAGTATGGACCTCCCTTGAAGACTCTATCCCTATCCTCCAAGTTCATGAAGATTGTTGTGAAGAAACCCTTCGAGCCGAGGTGGAGCTCAACTTCTCCATTTCGCTTCTAGTGATATTTGATCTAGTTGCGCAGAGTTATTTCTGTGGGCCATAACCCCATGAACTTGCATATGAGCGCATGTGTCTTCATCTGTTCCCTGTAGAGTTGTGTTTGTGGGTCCTCCAGTATTACCTTGGGTATCATTGTTGTTTTGGGTTTGCATGGATTGCACCCTTCTTTCCCGGTGGCCTTTGCGGTCTCTTGCATCTCATTCTGAATTTCCTTAGCTTCTTCACCTGTGGTCTCATTTTCGTCCTGGCTCCTTTCTTGATGCTTCCCTGGGTCTGATCCCAAGGTTCCTGTCACTGGTGCCTTGAAAACTACGCCTCTTGGCCCTTTCCCTCTGTCCACCACTACCTGTTTGTATGAGGGGGTCCCCTTACCCCCCCGTTTGGTGCTCATGTTTCTCTCTGTTGTGGCCGCGACTGTCAAACCCTAGCTCGTCACTCCCAATTCTGATATCATCATACTTGACAAGCCTAGAAAATAAAATATTGTTGCAGATTTTTTTTTATCAATACTAACAAATATTGTAGATGATGAGGTAGTAGATGACAACTTTCTAGATGAACATCTCTTTTCAATTTTAGTGTAAACCCCCTAGGTTTCTAACATATCAAACTATTAGCTATAGGGAGGTTTCCTCAACATTTCACCTATAGAGAACATTGAAAAATCATTAGGAAAAGTAATGCTTATACTTGGATTAAGGGATACTTGTTCCAAATTTAGCCTAATTAGATATTGAAAATATGTGTGAGAAAATATGAAGTCCATTACATCCTCCATTCATTTTATTATGAGTCCCATGGAGGTTACTATGCAGCAAAGAGGACAACTTACAAAACCTTGCAAGATGGCCACTATTTGCATAACAACCATATATATGCTTAGCAATATGTCTCTCACTGTGATGAATGTAAAAGAACGAGAAAACCTACCCAAAGATATGAGATTCCTTTTCAATCTCAGATTTCATCAGAACCTTTTGGCAAGTGGGGCCTAGATTTTGTGGGGCCCATTGACCCTACTTTAAACCAAAAGAAGCAGATATTGGTGTGCACTAATTACTTAACAAAGTGGGATAAATAAAAGTTAAGGAATGTTTCAACAGAAGAAAGGGTATCCCAATTCTTACATGAAGCATCTTCTCAAGGTTTGGGGTCCCAAGGGAAATAGTCACAAATCAAGGACCATAGTTCACCTCAAATATCATTGAACATATCATGAAATTAAACAAGATATACCATAGGAAATAGGGTATGTACCACCCACAAGAAAATAAACAGGTAGAGGTGACAAACATGGAGTTGGAGAGCATACTCAGCAAGATAGTTAGCATGCATAAAAAGGATTGGGCAAATAGATTGATTAAATTTATATGGACATACAACACCACTGGGAATATCACCACATGATTCACCCCTTATGATTTGGTCTATGGAAAGGAAGTTATGTTCCCTATTGAATTTGAAATTTCCACACTTAGGACAAATTCCAACCTCAACATTAGGGGAAATTTGAGGTCTAAAATGGGCCTCCTAAGGAAAATAATAAAATAAGAGTTATGAATTTTCAAAGGGAAAAAAACAAAACTACTTTTTTAATTGTATTTTTGACTTATCTCCTTATAGGTTTATTCAAATTTCAAGTGTAGGCACTCGTTGGCCGAAAAAATAAATTATGCATCCAATGAGTATCCGCTCTTCATAAGTTTGATAGGCCAATGGTGGGATAAACTAGAAATATATGAACAATGTGTTACTTTCAAGAAACAAGTTTTTTTCATGTATTTCCTATTTATCTCACTATGGGCCTATCAAAAGTATGGAAAGAATGCAATATTTGGATGTGGAATTTAATTCCACATCCAACAGGTGCCCACACTTGAAATTTGAGTAAACCCATAAGGAGATAAGTCGAAAACAAAATTAAAAAAAACTGGTTTTCTTCCTTTCCCTCCAAAAATATTTACCCTTATGGTTGACATCGTCATCTTAAATCCTATTGGTTCTTTTAAAATTTATTTTGATAATACATTTTTTGTTTTGAGGTTCATTTTTTACCTCAAAAATCCCCTAATGCCTAGATCCATAGATGATTTTAGGGGCTAAATTTCACAAATGGGCTAATTTTCCATGTTTTTTCCCAAAAAGAGTTTCACCAATTTCCATTTTTTCTAAAAATGATTCACCCAAATTCCATAGAATAATTTTTGTTTACCTTACAAATCGCTAAAATTTTATAGAAACTATATAAAATCCTTAGAAATTTGAATATTTTTACAAAACTATCGCCAAACATTTTACATTTTTCATATCAAGGACTAGTAATATTAGCCCATGTTTCTACATTTTAATATAAATTTCCATCCTTAAAATCATCCCTGCCTAGATCTCTCATCAGCACAAGAAAATAAATTTTAGCAATTGATTTCCTTGGATGAGTACAAATATCAAACCTTGTTCCATACAAGTAGTTCAAATACAAAGAAAGAGATGGCACAACAAGATGATCAAGCATATAAGTCTCAAAGAAGGAGATTGGGCACTCCTACATGACTCAAGGTTCAAGGATTTCAAGGGGAATTTAAAAATCAAATGGTTGGTCCCTTGCATGATTGAAACATGTTATGATAATGGGTCAATGAAGATCAGAACGATAGATGAGGAAATAATCCCCCTCCCAGTTAATGGTTTTAGGATCAATATATACACCAAAATTATATCCAAAGAATAATTCATAGCCAGAGTCATAATATAGTAGTCAGATACGGTCTAGAGTAGCAATAATCTCAATCCATCTGAAAGATAATGAGATCTTGAGAGAGAGAGAGAGAGAGAGAGAGAGAGAGAGAGAGAGAGAGAGAGAGAGAGAGAATAAAATAAAATACACAAGAAAAAACATCACTTAGGCACTTGAGACAAGAATTTGGATGAAAACCTCCATGGAACTGGCCTTAGGTCTACAATAAAACCTTCCATTTCATGAAAACCCTAAGAGGATTCATGAGGCAGATCATTGATGAAAACCAGAGATGGCACCAATGCTCTCAGAAAAATAGAAAAAAAGAAAGAAATTTTTTTAATAATGTTCATAAAGTGTTTTAAGGTGTACAAGAACATTCCTGGTCAGCTTGAGCGGTCCAATTAATTGCAACAAGAAGAAAACTAAATACATACAATCCAGGAGGTTCCACACAACCAATCCAGTCAGAAAAATCCACAACAAACAGGTTTGTTTGGTTTTCATTCTTTGGAAGCACCCAAATCCCAAGCGATGTGGTGGAGGTCAATTTAAAAAATGATTTGAAATATATTTTTAAAACGTTCACATATCATGCCATACAAGCAATGAAATACATGGTTTCATGCATGGATAATTTTAAGGATGGAAATTTTATCTCAGAATGTATAAACCTTGGCCAAATTTCTAAGGATTTTATATAGTTTCTATAAAATTTGGGATATTTTTAAGAAAAATAATTTTATTCTATAGAATTTGGGCAAATCACTTTTAGAAAAAATGGAAATCAACGAATCTTCTTTTTGGAAAAAACATGGAAAATTATCCCATGGGTGATATATATCCCCTAAAATTTTACCTAGTTTCATGTGTCACCCATGCACCTCCAAATAATCAACCTCCACGATCTGTGTGGAGACTTGGAATTTTAAATATTCTTTTGTTTGGATCACAACACCTCAGATCGATTCTTTGAATTCAAACAATAGACTATATACAGTTAAATCCATTCTTTAAAAATTGGAGGGGGTACTAACATTGGAAGAGATGATAAAAATCTAACTCTCCATATAAAGAGATCTTTTATGTCATGGTTAAGACAACCACAACAAATATTTAGTTAGGAATCATTTTTTCCTATGGTTTGAGGTTTACAAGGGTTGACTGCAAATCGACGTTGTTTGCAAGGAGTTGGCCTGCCGAAATTCTCAAAAACTCAAGGCATCATGGATTGAAAGGAACGAGAGGCATCAAGGTTTCTCAAGTAAAAACCCTAAGGTTTCTCATCCCAGGGAGCCATATATTGAACATGCTTGTTTTTCTGGAGGAGGCCATGGATTACATCGTGCAACATATTCAATCCATGTAGGCATTCAATGTGATATTATTGACTGACAGGGATGGATATACTAAAGATAAGAAATATCATGTTCATTCTATTATAGGAATAAGCCATTGAAGGTTGGGAACCTATGCTACTATCTTCCTAGAGGACATTAGAGCTTGTTTTTTCATATTGAAGGCCATTATTTGATGTAAAGAGGCAAAATAATGTACTTTGCATCTTTTTTAATGGATCATCTTGTCATTTGAAGAGGATATGGAGAATTAGCCCATATGGGTGAACTCCGTTATCAATTTGTTGAGTTGAACTTGTGTTATTTCAATTCTGGTTTTAAGTTTCAATACATAAATGTTTATTTAAAATTAATTAAGCTAGTTTTAAAATGAAATTGCGGGAAATTTAGAAGTTTGAATCCAAGTTTGTAGAATGAATCATTTAACACTAATTTCAGATCAAGTTTGGTATCAAATAAGAGTTGATTAGGGATTAACTCATATGCTAATTTGTATTTTCACAATTGTTGGTACTGAAAGCTAACCAAGTCTAAGCTCATGCAGGGAGAAGGTTCTCTTGAAGAGTACAAATATGAAGTGATGTTTTGGCAAGCCTTTTTGGAGATGAAAAACATTGTGGAAGAATTATATAAGGAACAAAAGAAGAATGAAGGAGGCCCAAGTCAATTTAAGGAGAAGGAGGTGGTAGTGACCCTCCTAAAAATCCTCCATCCCCATCCTCTCCTTCAAGTTCAAGTTCCTCTTTAATTCCATAGAAAAAACAACTAGATAAAAGTGATTCTATTGCCTATGTTGAAATTAGATGTGAAATTTGAGTTGCCAATGTATAATGGAGAGATTAATGCAGATAAATTGGATCATTGGATCAAGCAAATTGAAGCATATTGCAAGGTTCAAATACAAAGAAGCAAAAGTCTAGCTAGGTACTCTCGATCTGGGAGGCATAGCATTGACTTGGTGGGAGATTAAGAATCAAGAAGATGTTCTTAAGAAAGGTAAAATGATATGATTATTCCTAGTATGAATTCATAGTTGCATTAAAGAATCAATTTTATCCTTTAGGGTAAATGCAACAAGAAATAATGGATTGGCAGAATCTAAGAAAAAATAGAGGACAAAATGTGCAATACTATACTCAAGAGTTTAGAAAAAGGGAATTGAAATTGGAAATTCCTCTTTATATGGAAGAAGATATTTTGAAGTATATTGGTGGGTTACAAAGTTATTTGAGACATACTATTCTTATGTTTAATCCAACTAATCTTGATGAAGTTTGTGTTCAATCCACTCATATTGAGTTAAGAGGAAAGAATGTCCTAGACAACTTCTCAAAGAAATCAGTGCAACCAGTTGAAGGCAAGCACAAAGGAAAGGGTAAAAGGAAACAAATAACAATATTGAAGAAATAATATGAGAAGCCTTCACGTTATCATTGCAAAAAGGAAGGGCATGTTGAGGCCTAAGTATTGGAAACTTCATCCAGAACTAAGACCAAAGAGGTTCGGAAATAAGAAGGGTGATAAGAAGACCATAGCTACAATCCAACATGATATTGGATCAGATTCAAGGGATGAAACCAAGATCATGGCCATGGGAATACAAGGTACATATTCTTCTACTAGTTCTAGCACTATTACTCATTCTTTAAGATCTGAAACTATGGATGAAGAAAGGAAAAAAATGAGTTATTCCGTATTAGAGTCATCTCAAAACATACTAAGATTGATACACTCTTTGATAGTGGTTCACAAGATAATATAATTTTTGAAGAAATTGTTAAGACAATGGGACTTGAAACTAAACCTCATCCAAAACCATATCCTTTAGGATGGGTATGTAAAGATGATAAGTTACAACTATCTAAATAATGTAAGCTTATATTTGCAATCACCTCTAAGTTCATATATGGGGTAGAGTTATATTTCGTACCACTTGATATTTGTGGAATTGTTTTGGGAAGTCCTTATTTATATGATAGGAAAGCTCTCTTCTATAGGGAGGAGAACAAGTATCATTTTACAAAGGATGGGATTGATTATATTGTAATATCCCATCGTGTGAAGACTAACTTGTCTCTTGTTACTATAGGACAAATGAAAAGGCTTGTAAAAGCAAGAAAGAATTTTGTACTCATGATTGTAAAAGCTAAGCATGATGATAAATCTAAAGCTTTCAAAGGATGTGATCCTAAACATAAATATGGATTAGTTAAGATTATTTCTAACTATGATGAAGTGTTTTAGGAACTACAAGGGTTACCTCCAAGGAGAGAGACACAACATGAAATTCAGTTGCAACAAGATGCACCTCCTCCTAACATTGACATGCAAAGGTTATTTTTTCTCGAGAATGAAGAACTAAAGAAACAAGTTCAGGAGTTGTTCAAGAAAGGAGTCATCTGACCAAGTTCTTCCCCATCTGGATCACTCATTGTGTCGGTACCAAAGAAATACTGTACATGGAGAATGTGTGTGGATTTCCAGGTATTGAACAAAAATACGGTGAATAACCATTACCCTCTTCTTTGTATGGATGATTTGTTGGATCAATTAAAAAATGCAACTTATTCACAAAGTTAGACTTAAGGAATGGTTATCATCAAGTAAGGATTAATGAAAATGATATCTGAAAAATTGTTTTTAAAACGAAACAAGGTTTATTTGAATAGTTGGTTACGCTCTTTGGGCTTTGTAATGCTCCTGCTAATTTCATGCGGGTTATGAATGATGTATTTAGTCCATTCATAGAGGATTTTATAATAGTCTACTTAGATGATATATTGATTTTCAGTAAAATTTGGGAAGATCATGTAAAGCATGTTAGGAAAGTCTTAGATGTTTTGAAAAAGGATAAATTGTGCCTAAAGATGTCAAAATGTGAATTTGGGAAAACATATTTAGTTTATTTGGGTTGTATAATAGGGGGTGGTGAATTGAAAATCGATCCCTCTAAAGTTGAAGCCAATATGGAGTGGCCTAAGACTAATAATGTAAGAGAAGTTAGCAACTTCCTGGGGGCAGTTCAATATTGGAGAAAGTTCATTGCTAACTTTTCTTTTACTGCATATCATTTACATGATTTGACAAGTACTAAGTAGGTCTTTAAATGTGGAGGTAAATGTAACATCCCCAGTATTAATCCCTGCAAATGATAATGTAATTTTATAAATTTCATTCAGGCTGGTGAGCCGACATGTTTGGGGAAAAGAGACCGTATTGATTAATATGGTTGAGGGCCAAATTGCATATTATGAGCATTGAAATGATTAATAAAAATGATAATCAATGGATGCAATATGAGAGAGATGAAGTTGATGGGGGGATATGATTCCACAAGAGAGAGGTGTCCAAGGGGGAAATATTCATGGGTATTAATCCAACCCACCATTTTCCTGAAATTATTACCATTGTGTAAACCTTTTATTTTGTTGTTGAGTGTGCCCAAAGTCAATCATTGATTTCATGTAAGAGGGTGGGTGTGAGAGTCACATCCCATAGTTATTGGGGGGCATGGGGCTAAAGTATAATCATATTTGGGAAGAGTGTGAGTCAATCAATAAAGGGAGAAGAAAGAAAAATCGTATGCAAAGAGGGGACAATTTTTACATGCATATTTTGGGTAGCAAGAGAGGAGATGAGTGCTAAGAAGAGCACCAACCATGGTATGCTTGAAGGAATCCATTGTTTGGCTATATTTTATGTTGGAAATGTGTCTTGTGTGCCTGAAAAATGGGATGTAATCATGTAATGTATTTTCCTGTTGAGGAAATGGTGCAAGAGCCTTGTGAAGGCTATTGTGAGCACTCCTAGAGAAGTTGAGAGTTCATGGAATCCGCAAATGATATATTCCTGAACAACTGAGTGCACTAGAAGACATGATAAACTAATGGTACAACTTGATGGACTAAGCATAGTGAAAGGCGTACATTCCCTGGGTTGTGCACGTTGTCCAGGTAATGCAAGAGGTGAGTGGTCATATTTAATTGTTAGTCACATTGTTTTGTTCATTTTCATGAACAATTGTCAGGCACTGATTCACTGATTGAAATAATTCAAGAGATCCCTTGAATATCACAATAGTTTTCCCATAATTTGATAACTGAGAAAATCTCCTAGAAATCTGGAGCTAATATTGATCCAGTAATACTTAAGCATTGATTGAGATCCAATTTTTTTTGGTTGCGACAAAGATCAAGGAACAACTCAAGGTTTGGAATTAGATCATTTATTTTTTCATATAAACAAATATACAACTTTTTATTTATAAAAGTGTCTTATTTATGACACTTTCAAAAACAATAAAATGGAATATAAATATGGTGTAACATATGATTAAAAAAAAATTGAGACACMTTTCATAGTATTGTTTCTTACATCAAAGGCTTATGCCTTTCATAAAGGAGTTGAAATCCAAATATTAATGTAAAGTGAAGTAAAGTTTTCTTCAAGGGGGGAAGAGACATAAACATTGTAATTATATTTCTTCAACATTTATGAAGAGATAAAGGGGATCAAAGAGTTCAAATTTTGAAAATTTTAAAGCAAATTGTACCAAAGTTTTTCGAGAGTTGATTAGAGCCAAGGACAAAGCGCAATGAATTATTTTTAAAGTGACTATACAAGGGTCAAGGACAATCCACGATAATCCTTTTTTGTGGTGTGGTGTGTGGTTTGTTTATGGTCTTCTTTTTTTGTGATGTAAGGATTCTTGATGGTGCTATATTATATGCCTAGTTTTGACATAAGTACACATACAATTTGTCATATGACGATACACACATGAATTACAAATCAAATTAAGGAAATTCAAACACATAATTAATGCTAGTGAAGTACAATCAATCAAAGCATATGTAATCAAGCAACGACAAAGAATATTAAAGAAATGCAAAAATCAAGCTTGTAATGAAAGGATAATTCGACGTGACCTGGAGTCAAAGAATCATCAAATTTGAATATAAATTCAACTTTGAAGTCAACTTTCATTGTAAACTTGCATTCAAGAAAACACAATGCACATTCAAGCCTTCAAGTTGTCGACCACATCAACATTCAAAAACATTAGTAATAATTCTAGTTCAACTTCATAATCAATATCAATTTTTAACAATATACTTGCAATAGTTATTTTGTAAGTGTCAGTATCAAAATCAAGTTGAATTTTATTGGGTGCATTCTCTGTTTAACCCAACACACGTTTGAGCCATTATACTTTTGAATAAAAAATTGACAAGGTTGTGGTCAAAACTACAACCATAGTAAAAATCATACTTTGGGTGCATTTTCAGTGGTATCTAACAACCACACCTTGTTGTAAGATATTTCCAACGAGTGAGTTCAATATTTCAGGTGACCTATTTGTCCAAGGACGTCATCTTCATCAACTCAAAAATCACTAGTTGTTGAAGAAAAATCAAGCGAGAATGACATTGAAGTGAACAAAAATCAAGCGAGCATTTGAACTGCGTGATTTACAAGTACACATTATTCAGGTTTTCAAATGGAGTGAAGTTAAGCATTACTAGAGTTACTAAAAACTCTAATAATTAGTGTCAAAGACAATACATTCATACTTCACAAAGAAACTCTTCAATCAATGCTAACTTGTTTGCAAGTAACGCAATATAAAGTTAGAATTCTTCAAGCACAATCCCAACTATTGAATCATGAGTTGATAGATCTCAAAAACCAACAATTGGTGACACATTCTGAACTGGTCCTTATTTAGAATAAACCTTTGTTTGATGATGATAATGATGATTATTTTCAACAGTTAGTGCATAAGTAAATAATTGAGTCAAATTCAGATATAGATGCAGATGAAAATGTTCAAGTTCAACATGATCATGTTCAACACACTCTTTCTAATCTAGATTATTTTCGGTATAAAATTAGAGTGGAGATATAAAACATAAATATACAAAGATATTGCAAGAGAGACAATAATATAATAGAGATATATCAGATACATAACAAGAGGAACATATATACAATAATACACAATTTCTATTAATGAGTGAAATGTACAAAACTGTAGAAATATAGAGTGAAAGACTTGCTAGAATGGTGGCAGCTTATCTCTGAGAAGAGATGTGATGGATACTCACATTCACAAGAAGATAATTTACAACGAGGCTCCAAATGCATTTTTATCATAAATAAAATCCAAACCCTAACCCCGGAAGATGAAAATCCAATAGTCTTGTGGACCTTGTTTTGGGTAGTTTGGTGTATCAACTTCCCAGGGGTATAAATTTGGCATATGATCTTTGTTTGGGGCGCACGATAGCTCGTTGAAAAGGTATCGACGAGGATATTCATTTTGTGGGCCCAATCAGAGCCTTTGGCTATCTTTGAGGTGCTTGATTATGAAAAAATGTTTTTCATGCCCTCAAAATGGTCCCAAAAGTTTAGGAACTGAAAAAATGCTAAAAGTAGTAAGTTGCCAAAAACCTATTTTGAGCTAGTTGGAATAGGTGGGTGGTCACTGATATCCACCTAGATAAATCCTCCCTCCTTAGGAAGCAATGGTTTCAATTGCGTTGAGTTCCCAGGGGAGAGGGGGAAGCGTTTACTGGATTTGAACCTTGGTGAGCTACTTTCCTTGCTAGAGAAGTTGCGCTGCTTGGTTTGTGGAAGGTTGTTGAGAACCTGATGTTGGAAGGATTGGACCTTTGTAACCAATCAGACTACCTGATATGAATGTGTGCATTTAATGATCCCAAGCCATTATGCAAGGATCATCACTGTTTTGGTGTCTTTTTAAAACTTTTTCCTCAACCATATGCAATAAGATAGACAAGCCAAAACATCTCAATTCTTCTTTATTCATAAAATAGAAGAACCTGCTACAATGGAGATGTCGATCTGGAATGCTCAATAGATGGCCAATATGATAGACAATGG
>SNQJ01S0033559.1:42707-62822 GCA_010110895.2 Picea sitchensis | reverse complement strand
GATGGAATGTGATCATCAATGCAATATGGACCCCACAATGCCTCTCAAATACCCCTGTACTCGCTCTAGCATCCATCTGGCTACTCTGGTCATCATAAATCTCTGCCCTGTGATGATGTCCCAAAGTGGGTACATTACAGTGCATAAGAAATCTTTGTGCTTCGTTGAAATATTTTCGACCTACTTCTGTTGGATATAAGGTGCTTGGACCGAGACTATAGTGGTTGTAGTGTCCTTTTGTTCACCTTTTGAACATATTGTGAATAATTTGAATTTTGTAGTATGAGATACTACCTTGAAGCACTATTTAGGTGGGATAATAGTCAGAACTACCTCTGGTATCTTGTAGAGATGACCCCCCATAGTAACAATGATACTACGGGGTCAAGACTCATAAATAGCATGGTGCTTCCACATATATGGCCGACCCAAAAGAACATCACAGACATCCAACAGGGGAACATCACATAATACCTCATCCTTGAAGGGTTGGATGTTGTATGAAAATCGACACTATTGGTTGACAAGAAGATCTCATCCTTGGCGAAGTCACCTGATGTTGTATGGTTGCAGGTGTGGTTTTATCGACAATCCCAACTGATTGACGACCTCTGCTGAGATGATTTTCTTATAGCTTCCACTATCAAAAATAAAATGCAGTGGGGTCCCCTTCACCCACATCTATGAATGAAAAATGTGCTCCCCCTCTTCATGGTCTGCTGGTTCTTCTGGTTGAATTGTTGTGGTTGCGACAGTAGAAATGGTTTGCGTCGATGATCTTTCTTCTACCAGTATTTTTTGAATCAGATTCTAAATCAGGTTTCGACTCCTTTTCTTTGATCTTGGCCACTAATGACTATTTTGAGTGACATTCATCAATGTTGTTCCAGTGGATTTTGTGGAAATCATACCATTTTCCAATGTCCTTCTTCGTCTTTCCATTACCCTTCTTTTCTCGCGACTTGGACCAGTTTTATGAAGGCTGGTGGTTAGGGCTGTCTTTACTATAATTTGGTTGTTTCATATTTGCAAACCCAAACTCTCGCTTGTTCTGGTGCTTAAATTTCTGTTCGATTTTAACAACATATCGATAAGCAACACCCAGTGATGAGATGTCTAGAAAATCCATTTCAGTTTGGATGTATCTGTGTAGAGCCCCACTGTATTTTAGAACTAGATGTCACTCGGATTTTTTTTATAACTAGCTTGGTGTGTAAGTTATGGAAGGTATTGGTGAACTCTGGCACTGTTTGGCCCCTCTCTTGCCACAGTGTGGTCCATCTCATGTATTGGTTGTCATAGTTTCCAACAAGGTAATATTGTTCCTTGACCACATCCACAAAAAAATCCCAAGTGGGCTCGACCCCATATATTCTAGAATCCTCTATGGAAATTTTATCCCAGTAAGTTTCCCACCAATGTTTGACATGGGGGAGAGCCTTAAGGAGTGTGAAGGTGATATTTTCCCCGTCGGAAAAAATGTGAACATAGAAATAACCTTCTAGCATGTTTAACCATTTTTCTAGGGTATCCACATCTATCTGACATTCAAATACGAGAATATAAAAATTGACTTGTACCTTGAAAGGAGAGGTTCTTCTAAAGTGGTCGCTTGATGAAGACATGCATGCTGTTATCAGCAAGCGTTGAAGGATGTGGGAAAAATTCTCCATCATTTCATCTCGTTGTCGCGTGAGAACTTTCTTAAGAAACAGATTGATAGAATCTTTTGCTCCATCGTTTTTCTTTTCTTCCACCATGGAGGGTTTCTTGGGCATGCGAGAGATATTTTAATCAAGAAAGACAAGCTAGATACCCAACTTTCTATACTCGGACCTCGTTGGGGACATGAACTGAAAAATTATCAAGAACAACCTGCTATGACACCACTGATCCAAATTATTTTTGGCACAAAATGAGAGCAGAGATATAACATAGAAATATATAGAGATATTACAAGAGAGCCAATAATATAACAAAGATATATCAAATATATAACAAGAGTCACAAATATACAGTAATACACCATTTCTATAAATGAGCGAAATGTACAAAACTGTAGAAATATAGAGTGAAAGACTCACTAGAATAGTGGTATCTTATCTCTGATAAGAGATGTGACGACTACTCACATTCAAAAGAAGATGATTTTACAATGAGGCTCCAAAGGCCTTTTTATCATAAAGAAAATTCAAAACCCTAACCCTGGAAGATGAAAAGCCAACTGTCTTGTGGACCCCGTTTTGGGTAGTTTGGTGTATCAAGTTCCCAAGGGAGTAACTTTGGCTTACAATTTCTATTTGGGGCACATGATAGCTCGTTGGAAAGGTATTGATGAGGAGATTCATATTGGTGGATAAATAAGAAAATTAAACTATCATTGAGGTTCTCAATCGTGAAAAAATGTTTTTTAGGTCCTCAAAATGGTCCAAGAAGTTTAGGAGCCGAAAAACTGCTAAAAATAGTAAGTTGCCAAAAAATTGATTTGAGCCAGTTAGAATAGGTGGGTGGCCACCAATATACACCTGGATCAATTGCCAAGCCCATCATCAAACCTTGGGAAGAAATCAACAGCAACAAACACAAAACATGACTTCGATATGACAAGGAAGTTGCCTTTCATATTCTCGATTATTCCAAGCCAATCTAGTTTCAAAGTGATGGATTCATTCAAGAAGATTGCCTTGCTCCAATTCAACAACAAAATGAAAAATTCCAACATTGCAAATGAGTTGGTCACATGGAGAATCAATGTTTTGATCTCCATCCTTGTCATAATTGCGGCAAGACAAATATTCATTCATTGAACAAATGTTCGACATTGAAGAAAATTGCAAGATTAAAGATTCACTATGAGTGGATTGATCCTCGATAGTGGTCATCAACAACCAAGTGATTATTTTAGTCTTACTGGAAAATTCAAACTCAAGTAAAGACGAATATTACAATTGATAGTGTAACTCTCATGCACCTTCATGGGGGGAGTTCATAAATTAAGTGAATATGGTTCGTGAAACCACTTGTGGTCTCTCCTTTTAGCTGACAAAGGGAGTGATTGATGATGGAATTGAAGATGGTTGTCAGACCAAATTTTTTAACAACAAATATGCCAGATAGGCATCAAATATGCTAGATGTGAATCGAATTTTTCAGATGGGCAACTGCGGTCTGTAGATGGAATACTTTGGAAAATTACGGTTCAATGACTTGCAATTGAATCATACACATGGATGCTTATTTTGAGAGCAATATTGTGGACAATGTTTTTCACCTGGATGGTCTTTAGAACTAGCAAAGGTCAGTTGGACCCTTCCACATTGTAGCTTGCCATTTGATTGAGTTGTCAGACAATTTTAGGGATGTGTCAGACTTGCAACTTATTCACTTCTCTTGGTTCTCTCTCATCATATTGGATTTAATGTCAGTGAACAAATGATAAACATTTTGGCTTACATGATTACACAATGATATTCTCCATAATTTTCAGCATCTAGATTTGGTGGTTTTTCAGGTAGTTCTTCATTGAGGCTTAGCTTAGGAGTTTCAACATGAAGACTTGGAGATGATACAAGTTTATGCTGCATTGATGGTATTATTTTTAGGACTTATGATTGAGGGGGGGGGATGTTAGCCTCTTACATGTATACAATCATGAAGTCCTAGTCTACCACCTTTGCATATTTCACATACTAGGATATAGTTGTTATCCTAAGTGTGTTTCTATATTCCTACTTTTACTCCTCCTACCTTATCTATCAATCAGGTTTTGATGTGAGAGAATTTGAGGTGGTTTCATTATTGTATTATATATTTGTATCATTAAAATGAATACAGTGTGAAAGATTATGGCTTGAGGCCTTTTCCACCAAATTTCTTGTCTTGATTTTGTGTGTTCTATTTCTTCAAACCCGTTCCCGTAGGTGATTTAGTACAATATCTATGCTGAATACATCAAGTTTCATTATTAATTTGATTTATTGTGCAGGGTAGGGTGTGCATTTTAGTGACCATTGTGTTGGCACCCAAAGTTTTGGGTTAAATCTCACGCATGTACAAACGAAGTTGTGTGAACAAATTCCAAGTTTTTTCCAAGATTTGTGCAAAGAATGACCAAAAGTGCACGACATAACAAGTTTTCTCAGTTTCACACCAAGATTAAAGTCTACAAAGAGTGCGCCAGTCCAATTTTTGTCAGTTGCACCAAAAATCAAGAAGATTCTCGTCGAAATCAAGAGAGGAATCATCGGGAAATATTCCTGAATGATTACTTCCAGCGGCACAATGGATTGTGGGATAGCCAGAGGATGCGCTGGCTAGGGAGTTAAGATTTCCTTGATTCATAAACCTTACATGGAGTGATGGTAGGTGAAATAAGCATGTAAGGCAGTTCATCAGTAGAGCGTGTGGAATAGAGCAAGAAGAAACAAAGCTCTCGAGTAGAGGAAATATATAAAAGGAAACAACAACAATAGAGATAAAGTTAGTCCTTCAGTTGTATAATGCATATAGTCATTTAGGTCGAGCTCTCTTTGAGCCTAATGCAATATTATATTGTTGTTTGAATATACACAAAGTATGTTATCGGTATTTAGTATGAAGAAGTTGTGCATTACGCATTGTGTTGTATCTCTATGGATCTATTTAATGAAGATATGATGCTCTATTGTTTTCGAATATAGTGTATTTGATGTAATTTGTATGGTTGATTTGAATGTAATGAAAGGAATGATAATGTTATGGCAGTTCTTATCTACTTTGTATCTATCATGCGTTATTGAGATATGTGTGTGTATAGTTTTAATTCATAGTCCTTTTGAATTGTCATATATGAATCACATTATTTCTAGTCTAGATGGATAGGTGTATGTTTAGCTTTCATCCCCATCACAAGACCCTATGGTCTCTGTGACCCTCTCTGCATCTTGGGTGAAACCTTCCTTGGCTCTAGTTGAGGATTGATATGTCGATGCTTTGGGGGTTTTGTTGGTCAAATCCGGATGAACCCTAGGTCTAACCCCCCCCAGCATGATGAAGGAATGCACAAGCATGAAATGACACCATCAAATGGTTTTGTTGTCAGGACCTGAAAATATTATATGGAAGGATGAAAGAAAGAAATGAGGTGGCATCCAACTTGGGAGGAAATTCAAGATTGGTTAGATGAAAAGGAGCATGTGTTTCCGTACGAGAAACGCAGGGTGTGGGAGTGAATGTGAAGTAATGGAAAGACATGTATCTCTATTCTAATATGCATGATATTTCCATTGCTGAATTTCCTTGTATGTTGCATGAATGGCTAAAAAGGCAGGGCGCAACCAATTCAACTTTGTGGCCATTGGAACCAGTGGTTTAGAATCAAGCCATGCTTGATATCTTGAAGGTATTGAATAATAAGTGGACTTGGGCTATTGATTTATGGTTTGACTGAGTAAAAGAGGGCTATATCATTGAGTTTGTTGTGAAGTATATTGATTCTTTAAATGAGGCTGAAAGAAATTTTGCAGAAGGTCCGAGAAAGTGAATTCTGGAAGAAATCCCACTCTAGATCAAGATGTTGTTCGTGGAGAATGCACATGGATCCCGATAGAATGGACAAGTAAACCCCCTAGCGTTGGGGGGGCACTTTTTTAAATATGGGGGAAAGGTAGAGAGAAAAGAGATATGTTGAGGAGGATCCAGAAATTGTTGAGATTTGGTGAGGAATGGAATGGAACTAGAGGAGAAGAGATGAAAAAGAGTCGAAAGGTACACAAGAAGAGTTGATATAAGAATAAAAGAGGAAAAGATAAGTAGAGAAGAGTTATCCAAGGGTGCGCGATGAGGGTTCAAGTCCGGGATGAAGAGAAAATAAACTGTATCAGGTGGTAGTGTGGAAGAGTATGTTGTGCTAGAAGGGAGCACAAATGAAGATAGACATGCGAAGAGACATGGTGTAGAAGATAGAAGTAGTAGTAATGAGGGCCTAGGTGACAAAGTTTGAACCCTTTGGATGTTGTGGTGTGCCGCAACATTAGAGGAAGATGAAGCGTAGAGTAGTGGTGCAATTATAAGAGGAGAGGATGGCATGTAGAGTCGTAGTGCACTATTCAGAGAAGATAGTGTGAAAAGTAGTGGTGCACAGGTTGGACTGGAAGACAGAGCACAAATTTGTGGTGCGTAGATTGGACGGGAAGCTGGAGATTAGCGTGTTGGTGCATCGAAAGAAGAGGCAGATGTAGGCTCCCCTAGTGGTGGGGAAGACGTATGGGTGATTGTAGATGGTCTTGTGCAACTATAAATAAGAAACTCTTTGGGTCACATCACAAGAAATGTCAGAAGAAGATGGATTTAACCCCCCTTTGTACCACCCTCTTGTGCATATTTAATCAAGAAGAAAGAACAATAGATAGTGAAGAGGTTGGAGTAGGAGGAAGAGAAGAAGATATAAGAGGAGAGTCTAGTGAAGAAGAAGGATAATTCAATGATACTTCACTCAGAGAAGTATTGGTGTTGAGAAATAAAATACCTAGTAGTCATATAGGACGAACTAGTTCACGCTCAAGGATGGAAAATCAAGACAATACATTGAGTTTACTCTTGTTCCATGGAATGGGTAGAGATGATGCAAAACAACACTAGTTTACGTGTGAATAAATCTTGTCTATGAAGAGGATCAAAGATGAAGAAGCAAAGATCACACAATAGGAGACCAAATTCTGGGGCACGTCCTTGATGTGGTATATGAAGTATAAGGATACTACATAGGATAGGAAAGGTCCCTGACCAATATTAAGGAGGATCTACTTAGGGAATTCCATAAACCTAAGTCAGAATATTAATGTATCACAAAGATAAACGAGATCAAGTGAAAGGAAGGTGAGACCATATGGGATTATGACCAACGATTTAAAATTTTATTGGATATGTTGACGTTCCAAATCCAGGACGTGAAACATAGAGAATGGTTTATTGCAGGGTTACTTCCCCATATCCAAAAATCTCTCACCCAACATAAAGAGATGACTCAGGCAGAGGCATTCGAAATCACGATGCGCTTGGAAGCTACACCATGAGGCACAAAGACATCGACCAAATTGGAGCAGGTGTAGTCGCAACTAGCCAATCTGACGATGCAGCTACAAGATATGGTGAAGACTAAGGTCATGCGCGAGAATTTCTGGTGTACCACATGTCACTCTGAGGGGCATCGCAAAGATGAGTGCCCTGCCCTTCCAAATTATGTGGCCACAGGCATGTACCGAGTCCATTTCCATCTCGAAATACATAATGGTGTGAGATATGTAGACAGTGGGGCCATGTACCACCTTGCTTCCCAACTTTGCAGAAGTATCAAACAAAGACCCACACTTGTTCTACGAATTTTGTAGATCCATCGAGCATGATGTTAACAATTTTTTCTCACTCCAACTTCTATAGTCCTGAGCATGGCATCGAATATTTTCCTGACTTATTGAAAAGTGGGATGACAAGAAATCCACTTGCAACATGGTACATGCAGAGCCATGCAAAAATAAGAAGAATCATGAGGAAGTTGATGTTTGGGTAGTAAACCGAGGAGGATAAAATACAAGAGATGAATTTAATCATGGTGAAGGATCAAGTTAGAAGAAATATGGGAAGATAAGGAAGGAATCCCAACCCCTTTCCGAAGTTTGAGGATGCCCCAAAAAAATAGTTTATGTGGGATGCACAGAGAGCCATGGAAGAAGAAAGAGCGTGTGGGGATCTGCAACGTGCAACTAAAAGGTCACTTGAGGAGGATGGCATATGAGAATAATAGAAGAGGGYGACACATAGGTCATTGGAAGAAGCTCAGATCTGTGAAGAAGTACAACATGTGACATGGAGTTTGYTGGAAGAAGCTCGTGCGAGTGAAGAATTGCACCGTGCAATGCAAAGATYGTTGGAGGAGGCTCGTGTGAAATAAGAAATATAGCGTGTGATGCAACATTCAATAGAGGAGGTTCACAAAAATACTAGGATGCGATGTGCTGAGCAGAAAGCACATGAAAAACAACACCCATAGGAATTGCAATGCATAGTGCACACAAAAGTCTTACATGAACTGAGTCGTGAGGGAGAATCTGAAGACCAAGTAAGTTCTTTCTTGCACTCTTGTTTGTGAGTGTTGAATGATCTAGAAGCTACAAATAAGTTGACTCATATGTTAGCTCTTACATGAAAGAACAAGTGGAGGCTACCATATCCTCTCTGCTTCCAGAAAGAGATGTATGTCAGGTCAACTAGCAAAGGCACACTGGATGGGAATTCAAGATGACAATAGAGCTTGGAGGCTATGCCATGGATAGCATCATGTTGGATCTAGGGTATGACATGAATATTTTTCCAAAGAAGTCTTGGGAGGTGGTGGGTAAACCATAATTGTTTTGGTCACCCATCCATCTACGGTTGCCAACCAATACAATATCTACCCTATACGACGATTGAAGAAAGTCGAGCTAAATATAGAAGGGGTCAAAACAAAAGATGACTTTGAAGTCATATAAATTATGAATGAGTCTGACTCGTACCCTACATTACTTGGCATTTATTGGTCCTTTAGCAATAATGCAATGTTGATTTTGAAGAAGAGGAAGATGTCTTTCAAGACATACACCCTGCACGTGGTCACACTTCTAGATCCTTATGAAGGGGATCGATATAATGATCTGATGGATGAGGATGGACAAAACTTGGTCATTGAGAATATCTATAAGATTACTGAGCATAGAGATGATTACATCAATCCCACCGCAGATGGAGAGATGAATTGGAGAAGTGTTAAGTATTATGAAACAAATTTTGAAGAGGCCATGGAAAGGTGGAAAAACAAGATATATGAGGTATCAATGGGGAGATGTGCACATATATCTATCGAGGAGCATGAGGAGGAATTTAGATCCTATCATTATGATAGATCAAAACTAGTGGATACATTCATTGAATGGATACAACACATTCCTGAGCATCATAGGGTTCATGCTCTTGATACAATACTCATAGGAATTCATGCATGATGGTGAGTTGCGCATCGAGAACCTTATTGCGAATGGACAACTGTCAAGGCTTCCTTGTAGGAAATATTTCAACCAGATGTAGACATTCATCAATATACTTTCCCTTGTGAAAGGAGGTGGATAGATAAGAAACAACGCAACACACATGGTTAGTATATGAATTTCCATCATAAGCTACCCAAGAAACACCCTATATCCATGGTCCCCCAATTCTATAGTGAAAAAGGTAGGAGAACCTCAAAAGCCCACGACGATCTATTCCCCAACCTCATTGAGCACACATATGACTCCTACATAACTATCAAAGAGATGGCTAGTCAATGGATCCTACAAGAACCGACCAAGCCTACTCTCCCACCTCCCACACAGACACTGATCGGATGCACTCGCATGCAGATACATAGAGACCCACCTGGGGTTGCTTCGTCCTTCTAAGCCCCTACTCAAATCCCGTTGGCATGCATAAGACCATGCGTCGCACATCCGACGAGTAAATTCATGCATGTGTCATGCCGTCTACATTAATTTTGAATATTTGGCAGAAATATCAGATTTGTAATCTTAGCGTTCAAGGTGATAGGTATTTATCACACATCTACTTCATCTAATTTCGGGAATGACAACTCATTAACATCACTGGTAAGATGATGATTTCCCCGATACAGAGTAAAATCTGAAGTTACTTATATAAATCAATGCAAATCCTRACATTAATGCGATAATGACAATACAACCTCTAGTCTCGCCATTGGAGCCATCTTGCTACCAACCAACTCAATGAAAAGATGAGATAATAACTCCACATGCATGACTAGCAAACTATCATTATGGAATCATTTTGTTAAGGACCACCCCAACCTTCCACTCCTACACCTTTATTCGTTATGTTGCATACACTCCTTCTGCACCATTGCAAGCCACAACAACCATTCAGGAGGGTCAAAACCATGCCCAAGGGTTTACCGTGCTAGTCATTCAAATATTTAAAGTCTAGGAGCATTTACAAAGTCATCTCGATATCACTACTCTTTGTGATATAAATTGTGCCACAAACCCTAAGGTCGCACAATAGAAACAAGATGTGGTTTCTTTTCCCGCCATGGAGCACATTGTTGCGACGCTTTCCATTGCAAATAGGAAAAAGGAGATCACTACAACTTGGGTTGAGAAAAATAATATGCAACAACTGATCACTTATATAGTGGATAGGGCCTTTCTCTAGTACACTCAACTTTCTGATGTGAAAATTGTTGTCGCCCCTTTTATTGAGAAACTCAACAAAGAAGACCTAACAACTTCTCTGGTCACAACCATGGAAGCCGAGGATGGTATCCAGCTTACGCAAGATATCTAGGGCCATTTGAATGAGCCCGAGTGACAATATAAGGAATTTGTGGAGGAGGTAAAAACCATTGTTCCATTCATTGAGACGGTCATCCCATAAATTAGTTGGCTCAAGGACAAGCCATATAATAGTGGTGGGGGCATGTTGGTGTTGATTTTACCACTTCAACCCTTGGTATGCTCTGATACCCTATCGAGATTTCCCTTCAACCTAGCACCATGAATTTAATTCCAAGCAACATATATTTACTGAATCAAATCATGTGTAAGTTACTTAACGAAACATGCAACGAAAGCATAAACGAGGAAACTAAATCAATAACATAAGAACACCAAGAATTTTTGGGTAAACTACCTCTGGAAAAAACCTAGAGGAAAAACCAGTCCAATGATGCTTTTATCAAGGTCAATTTAGGGCTCCTGTAACAAGGATAATGTCTTACTAAGAGAGTTATATACTCCAGACAAACCTGGAAACACCTGTGTTGTTGTACGACCTGTACTGGCACATTTCCCAATGCATCCACGACTTACCCTTCTCTAGCCCATGAATTTCTGCACCTTTCCCTTATTTGAACAATGAAAATTCATGCACGTATCCTCTTAGACCCACAAATGTGTACAAAAATACCATACAACAAGCTTTGTACGAATTTGATCTCCCCTCTGGTTTTTGTCCTTTGAAACCCACATGTGGCTACTTTTTCTCTCTCTCCTCCTTGACTTGTATGACCTCTATATGAATGTTTGTATCCACCTATCAAAATATTGAATCATGATCCTTTGTGATTCAACCCTATCATAAATACTTGGATGAACTCTCTTCACCCAACTAGTGATATCTCCTCCTCTAGTGTAAGAAAAAGTACTTCTTTGCTTCTACACTCCTTTCTAGCAAAAGTCCTTCTTTGATATCCTCAACCTTGGCCTCTCACCAAATCTCTCACAAGTGTATCTCACACAAGTCCCTACCTTGGTCTCTCACCAAGTGACTTCCTCTCAAAGTCCCAACTGTGTCAACTCCCTCAACACAAGTGTCTTCATCTCTACCCCAGCCTTGCTTTTATAATCATGAGCTACAATATGTTTCTAATATTCAAAGTGATCTACGATTGAGATTACTTCTCACACTCACTTAAGATTTAGATTACATGTTTCATGCTAAGCATGTCCTTAAATAACTCAATTCACTAATAAATACAATTTTAATTTAATTAATTCCTTCTAACTAAAGTAAACTCAAGATTATAATATTTTCGACAACTTCGATATGCAAAACACATGCCTATGTGGAAGTACTTGTCCGATGCTACCAAAACATCAACAGTTGGCACCCAAAGTTTTGGGTTAAATCTCATGCGTGCACGAACGAAGTTGTGCACGCACATTCCAAGTTTTGTCCAAGTTTTGCACAAAGAATGGCCAGAAGTGCACACTGGACCAAGTTTTGTCAGTTGCGTGCCAAGCTTAAAGTCGACCAAGCACACACTGGTCCAAGTTTTGTTAGATGCACTAGAAATCAAGGAGATTCCCACCAGAATTAAGAAAGGAATCATCCAAAAGTCTTCCTGAATGATTACTATAGCAACACAAGGGATCATGGGACAACCAAAATATGAGTTGGATAGGCAGTTAAGATTTCCTTGATGCACAAATCCTATGTGGAGCACTGGTAGGTGCAAGAAGCGTCTGAGGTAGTTCATGAGTAGAGCGAGTGGAGAAAAGAAAGTAGAAATAGATCTCCTGAGCAAAGGAAAGATATAAAAGGAAGCAAAAACAACAAAGATAGATTTTGTCCATTAGTTGTATAATGCATAGAGTAATTCAACTCGAGCTTTCTCTGAGCCTAATGTAATATAGTACTATTGTTTGAATATACACAGAGTCTGTTATAAGTTTGTAGCATGAAGAAGTCGAGCATTGCACACTGTGATGTATTTCTATGGAGCCATTTACTAAAGATATGATGCTATGTTGTTGTCGAATATAGTTTATTTGATGTAATATGTATGGCTGAGATGAATGGAATGAAATGAATGACAATGTTGTAGAAGTTATAATCTACTTTGTGTCTATCCCATGTTAATGAGATATGTGTGTGTGTAGTTTTAATTTTTAGTCCTTATGAATTGTCATGTATGATTCTCATACTCTCCAGTCTGGATGGATAGGTGTATGTTTAGCTTTCATCCATGTCACATGAACCTATGGTCTATGTGATCCTCCCTGCATCTCAGATGAGACCTTCCTTGGCCCTAGCCGAGGATTGATATGTCGATGCTATGGAGTTTTTGTTGGTCAACTCTAGACAAACTTTAGGTCTAAACCCCCCAGCATGAGGAATGACACACACGAGCATGAAATGATGCCAACACATTGTGTATTTGTCTAAGGCATTTAAAAACAAGAAGAGTCTTTGAATTTCTAGACCTTTATCTCTCGAAGGGGCATAGTTTTGAGAAATATAGAAATGTAGTGTGATATAACACCTTAGAGAATATAGAAATAAATTTTATTCCCTCACTTACATGAAATGATGATGTCTAGTCATGCATTTTATAGAGGACTGTCAGTTTGTTGGAAATACTTTGTTTGTGTACCATATTTGGATTTTTTATCAATTAATATAATTCATAAGCCATGGAGTGAATTTATGATCGTTTTTTGACATAATGGATTGTTATGAACACAAATATACATATAAATAGATATAAATAGATAATGATTAAATAATAATAATTAATACTCAATAACTAAATATGTTATGAAGAGACACCTTCTTGATGAATGGTCATGTCTCTTATGAAAGAGCACCTCTGCATGGGTATATATACAACCCTCATTTCTCATTTGTAATCATATCATTTCATTCTTATACATTTTACTCAATATATTATTACTTCATCCTACATGGATTACGTTATATTCCAGATATTTTTGGATAATTTATGTGTGAATGAAATTTGTTCGTCTCATTTGGTATTAAAACCCCGTTTCTGATCTTGGTCTTTGGCCATTGGACCTTTGGTCAATATTTGTTTCCTTGAAAACATAATTACACGCCTTTGGCCACTCAAATTTCAGCATTCTTGGAATTTCGGGTCCTTGACCATGCTAGGGAATTTTGCCAATTAAAAAAAAAAAAACAGAAATTGTTGTTGAGGAAATAATCATTCTCCTGCCATCTTGAAAAAACCAAAAATCTGGGAGTTGAAACTCTTTAAAAAATTATCAAGAAGAATAAAAAAAAATTAGAAACTAATATTAAAGAAGTAATTGTTCTACTATGAACTTGAAGTAACCATGAAAAAAAAATAAACTTTTACAAGTTGAATTGGCAAAGAAAAATAAAATTGTAGATCTGTACAATGTAGTACAATTAAATTCAACATTGTAGATTAAAACAAATTGTACAATATTTAATTGACTGTGAATTAATTTTAGTCTGTACAAGCACCCAATCTCCATCCCCCGTACACTTTTTAATTGACACTCAGCTCAGTGTACATCCATTGTCCGTACAAGCAAAGTGTTGCTCACTGCAATTACAACTACTCTCTACCCTGATCAGTACCATCCCTTGCAACAATTCATCTGTACATCAGTCGTCGTACAATCAATTTCAACAATCATACATTCTCCACATTTTTTCGCCGTACACAATCCACCGTACAAAATAAATTGTACATATCCCCATCTGTATAGTCACCAAGTATTAATTGTTTAATGTGCCAACCATAAGATTCCATCAGTATAGTTACAATTAAAAAAATTGTAGTGCCATAACCATTCATACACTTGGTCCGTACATCCTTCATATTGTCGTGTGAAGAAAAATCCGCTAAAAAACCGTTTTAAATATCAATTTCAGAGAATATTTACAAATACACCTTGGAGAAGAATACAAGTTAAGTGGACGCCACCCATATTGATGTCAATAGTCATAACCCAATTAAAATTCATCGCTTTATATAGTCACCACTATACAAAAGGAGTAAGGATTATAGTATCAAGTAATACAAACTGAACATTAATATATCCACAAGATCTTTTAAAGTTGGAAGAGGTATTAAAAGATCAAGGTGAAAGGTTAGATCTTTTAAAGTTTGAAAAGGTATTAAAAGACCAAGGTGAAAGGTTTGTTGGTGAAATGATAAAAGGCTTAACCATATTGAAGGTTAAATAAAGTATTAAAGTATATATATATTAAGTGGGTTTATTGGTTAAGAACATGTGTTTTCTCCTAAAAGATTATAAGTTGAAATTCAGAGGGGTTAGGGTATGTATACCTTTGTAGATTTTATTAGTAAAATCATTGGACGAAAGAGATCTTGTACACCAATTTGGTGTCTGGCTTGACCTTAACCTTAAAAACAGATTTTATATACATATATATAATTAAATTTTTTGTATATTTAAAAAGATTTTGAATATAAAAAGACCAATTTATAAGCATGGAGTAATTAATAGGTTTCAAAGTTCCAATTTGAAGTTATAAAAGGGAAGTATTAGTAAAAGGGTTATAAAAAAATATTATATAAAGGAGTGTAAAAAAGATTATATTATAAAAGATGTAAAATGGAAAACGTTATTTGGTATTAGTATATATATGGGGTCAATTATAATAATATTTAAAGGGATTTTATTTTTTTATTAATAAAAGGACTTGGTATTAGTATATATGTGGGGTAGATTATAATAATGTTTAAAGGGATTTTATTTTTTTATTAATAAAAGACGACACTTCTAAAAGGATCAAATAAGATAATTAAAAGTTCCTAAGTTATAAAAAGTTATTATATTGAAGAAGTGATGAAAAAAAAAAAGAAAAAAAAAAGGAGATTATATTTAAATAAAAGAAAAAAAAAATACATTAATGTTTATAAAAATGTTACTTTAAGGTGTATTAAGTTAATTAAAAAACAAAATTAATCTTAGTTAATTAAAAAACAAAATTAATCTTAGTTAATTAAAAAACAAAATTAATATTAAGATCAATTTAAGGTTATAAAAAGGACAATTCAAAAATGGAGGAAGACATATTTTTTTTATGAAGGTTATTTGAATTTATGTTACAGTTTTTTTACATTAAAGATGAGTATTCAAGAAAGAGAGGTTAACATCATTATCAGCTTGGACCATAATGAAAATTACATTATTTTTTATTTGGAAAATCAATTATTAATTCCAGAGCCGAATATAATTGAAAAGGAAGATATTTTTCAAATTAAAGGGCTACAAGTTATAATTGATGAATATGAATATATACCTCAATTCAATGTTATAACTATGTATTAATAATAAATTGACATCATTTTCGAGTTACCCTGGTTTAAAAATCTAGGTACCTTCATCTTAAAAATGGAGAAAAAGTTTGTGACATTTCTCTACAAGGAGAAGATGATGACTTTTCAAGACACTACTATGAGGGCAACATCGATAATACCTTTATCAAAATGTGGTAAAGATATCTCAAACGTGATCCTTCAAGAAAATCAAAAGTCATTATCAAGGATGCAAAAAGAATTTGACGAAGTTATCACAGATAAAAAAAAAAGAAATTTCTTACTTAAAAGACCACAGTCTAAAACTACTGACACATATCAAGAAGTTAAAGGATAAAAACAATGCATTCAAAAGTTGGAAAAAAAGAATCAAGATATCCAGAATAACCTAACAGGAAAAAAAAAAAACGAAGAAAATTCTCGTTTGAAGAATCATAATCAAGGGCTACTAGAACAAATCAAAAAGTTGAAAGAAGAGAAACTTGAAAATACAGACATTAAAGATATCGATAAAGAAGATAATGAAGAAATAAATTGCCTCTAAAAAATCATAATCAAAACCTAATGATGCAAATTAAGAAGCTTAATAATGATAATAGGTTGTTGGAAAAAAATTAGAACAAATCCATAAGGAAGCATCAAAGTCCTTAGGAGTAAAAATCCAAGTTGTGGAAAGAAGGAACAAACACAGATCCAATCCACATCACATGTCAAGAATATGCCAATCCAGTTGAAGAAAAGACACATATGGATTTTGGAGTACAAATGATGGGAACTCCAAGTGTACGTACTAATACAAGTTCATCAACTAACCAAGCAACATCAATGCGTGAAGAAAATCATATACTAAAATTAAATCAAGAAAACACTACAAGCATGATAAGGGGAATTAATGTTATAAGAACTCCTCATCGTCATCCAAATCATAAAAACATATATTTTAAACGATTAGAGTATCAATATCACTCAGGTCAGGAACAACTATATTATCATCCGAAAAATATTGATACCGACGCAATTAAGTCTCATGATAACACTTCATCGTGGAAGAGCAATGCTCCGCAAAGGATTGAATTAGGATGGTCCTATCCTTTTATGGTTCAAAATTTTTTCTCAACATTCAGAGGTTCATATCATCGTGTATCATCAACTACGATATAAAAGAGAATGATGCAATGACATTACAAGCCAAATAAAAATACATACAATCCTTCCATCACTATGCTTTGAGGACAAAGCAATTCAAAAGGGGAAGACAATGTTATGAAGACAAATATATATATAAATAGATACAAATAGATAATGATTAAATAATAATAATTAATACTCAATAACTAAATATGTTATGAAGAAACACCTTCTTGATGAAAGGTCATGTCTCTTATGAAAGGGCACATTTGCATGGGTATATATACAACCCTCATTTCTCATTTCGAATAATCTCATTTCATTCTTATACATTTTACTCAATATATTATTATTTCATCCTACATGGATTACGTTATATTCCAGATATTTTGGATAATTTATGTGTGAATGAACTTTGTTCGTCTCATGGATGTGAGAAACCAAAAACCAACCTAGAGATGCATGAAGTTGACCATAAATATTTGTAGTGTATGTAAACATTGAAAAAATTGCATAGTAGGTCTCAATTGATATGGATGGTATACCTATAGTGCCACTAATTTAGTTGATAGACAACAAGTGAGTGCACGTTAGACCATTTTAGATGCTTCATACATTAGAATCGCCCTAAAAATGCTAGTGTGTCACAAACACAAAGTTTACACGAATTAATTTAGATCTCGTTTATGAAAAATTGTGCACAAACTACTACATACACAATAAATTATTGTGTTTCTATGTAAATTTGGTTATCCCTATTAGAGTGGTGTGAGACAAACTCATCTAGGAGTCACATCACTCCAAGTCAGTAGGGCATTTCGAATTCATGAGACCTTAGCAACATTGGACTACTTTTGTTGGTTTCAGCTCTATGAATATGTGGAAATATATATCAATGGTTATATTGATTTTGTTGTGTTATGACGCAAGAGGGGAATATATAGGGTTAAATGTGTATGATATGACCCCAAGGGAGGGCATATATGGGGCTACATATACATTTAATGTGTAAATATATATGTAATAGGGTCGGCCTAATAGTAAATGGGCCTCGTGTGTAATTGTGAATAGGTATATATATAGATCATGTATTCATTATTATGAGGTGTGAATTGTGATGTATGAATGTATTTGGTTATTTGGAGGGGGTTTCCCTATTAGTTAATGTAATGATCCAATTTCTTAAAATATTATAACAGAACAGAAGTGCACACCATGTACATAATGTGAGCGTGGAGCACAACTCCAATATAGATAAGTTACACAATAACTCCTTAAGGAATAAGAGAACCTCCTCCACATAACCAAATACATTCATACATCACAATTCACATTTCATAATAATGAATACATGATCTCTATATATACCTATTCACACTTGCACATGAGGCCCATTTACTATTAGGCTGACCCTATACACACACACACACACACACACATTACATGTATATTTAGTCACATATATTCCCTCCCTTGGGGTCATATCATACACACTTAACCCTATATATTCCCCTCTTGGGTCATAACATAGTACCCTCCAAAAATATTTGTCCTCAAATCTTTGCAATTAAAGGCTTCACATGTGATCAAACCAAGTAATATGATTTTCTTATGTTCATGGTTTCTTCTTTCCATTGATGATGATCCATCCATCCAAAATAAATTATTTTCGGTTATAATCCTTGGTGGCTAGTTGTTGCATAATTTTATTTCCCTTGATTCCATATATTGTTGTTGAAGCTTCTTCAATTTGTAATGGTTGTTGTTCTCTGATAATATCTTGTTGAAGAGTCGTTTTGTGATTCCTTGTTCCATGAATATTGATAAGTATTCCATCTTCTTCCTTGATAACGTTGATATCGACCTTGTTGTCTTCCTTGAAATCCTTCCTGGTAATGAGGGTGTCGATATGGTTTCACATTTGACAGTCTTCCTTCACTTTACACATGCATTCCATGTATCATATTTTCAGAGACAATGACATCCTCGATCATCTTTGTTTGGTCTTTGATTACTCTATCCTTGGAGATAATATCATCATATTTGACATGTGCATCCTCTAGATGGAGTTCAACTTCTTCAAGTATCTTCTGGTGACCTTCTTGAATCTTGTCTTCTTTCTCCTTTTGAAGCTGCAATGTCACCCCATTTATCAAATTCTGACGTTCTTCTTCAATTCTGGATTGCATTTTCGATTTTACCTTATCAATATTTAGGGATTCTTCAACCTTCTTGCAAATTTCATTTTCAAGTCTTTTGTTAGATTATTCATCCAATATCCTTCTTTCTTATTGATTTTGGCGATTCTTATTTTCTTCTTTCAATCTCTTAACCTCATCCAATAGTTTTTTATTATGGTTTCGTAATCTAGATATCTCTTCATCTTTCTTTTTCAATTCTTCCCTTGAATCTTCCTTTTTCCCACTTTGCTTGGATACTCTTTTCTTGATTTAAGTTCTTAACCTACTTAATGAGGGATTTGTTAAGGAATTGAATCTTGGAGAAATCATAGTTGTTATTCTTGATCTCTTCCTTTTCTTCTTTTAACTCATCTTGAATTCTATACATTTCCTCCATTTTTTAGTCCTCGATCCATTTATTTGAGAATAATTCTTCAAATAATTCCCATGTGGTGCTTCGTATAATATCTTTATCAAAGATCCCCCGGATGGGGTGATAGTGCAGAACCCCTGGCGCGAGGAGGAGGAGCGGATCGACCAACGAGGCACGGAGCCATGTGACGAGCTCGTGCCATCACCCGCCACCCCGATCCTACATTAAAACGCCATTACTACGTCGCAGCTGCTAATTATGCAACTTCCCTCTCCTTTCACGATTCATTTCATGGCCTAGTTGTTTGTATATGCCTCCTGTCTCCGTTCGCACTCCGACTGGCATCCCCCTCTGCTGCCATGGCCTAATTTAACCCAAAACTTCATGCCATTTGCGGCCCCTGTTCGACTCCAGGCACTCTACCACTACCTATTGCACCTGGTTTCCTTTAGCTTTTACGCGATGAATCTCATGCCACGCCCAAGGGGGCGGCCGCGCAGAGGCTCTCCATGGAAACCTCGTCGGCCTTCTGTCTCACCCCCTGAATCGCCTTCCAATTACTCCTCTCCTTCCCTCCAGCCCGAGCCATTTCTTCCTGCCTCCCCCGCTCCGCCTGTTTCGCAGTTTGACATCTTAGCTATCATCCCCAGGCTGGTGTGCTCCTCTTCCCGTCACCTTCCTATCCCCCCAATGGTCGAGCCTCCCCTTGCACCAGTTCTTGACTCCTCAGGGAAGACTGTGGGAGAGCCACCTCCTTGCAAGCCTCGAAACACCGAGAACCAGTCCTC
>SNQJ01S0033559.1:27163-41865 GCA_010110895.2 Picea sitchensis | reverse complement strand
TGCTAGGTATTGTCATTGATTCTTAATTGAGGTCCAATGAAAACCTCAACTTACAACCTCAATATATTAGGAATAATGATATAAAATAATTATAATCCTTACTCCAATACAATATTATATGTTTTCTCTTTCCAATGTTTTTTTAATCAGCTCAATCCGACATCTCAATCAAAAGTTATGATAGTTTTAAGTGACATACCTTTGAAAACCCTGATTTGGAGTCTGTCCTCCTAATCGACCTTACTTTTGATGTATCTATGCAATTTAGACCCTTCTAAGTCTGAAATTTCGATCGGTAGTTCTCTGAAATGTTTTCTCTGCAATGGCACATGTCTAACCAAAATTGGATGTGTCATATGAAAGTTATGGTAACTTTCCCAAACCTTTTTTATTTCCGACCTTTCCAGGAGAGAGAAAGTTTACAGCATGCCACACACCCAATATTTGATACATGATTATGAAATTTTCACCCAAAATAATAACGACTGTATTGTTTCCAATGCAATTGGTCTCATGGAATTTGGATCTTCTATGAAGAAGTTATGATCATTTTACTCGGAACACCTGTTTGATACTAGTTATAGTACTAGTCAAAAACCCTATCTTCCACAGAGTGTATATCCGAAAGTACAATAAACCATAAGATAAAATCCATACTACAAGCACCTTGGAAAGTATTCTAAACAACCTCCAAGTTTTTCCTTCTGAAGTGACCCCGAAAAAAGTGATGGAAAAAATTCCAAGATGACTTGATTGAGACAAAAAAAACCCTAGAATCAGTGCTCTGATACCAAATGTAATGTTCCAATTGATTAAAATATCGTAACAGGACATAAATACACACCATGTATAGAATGTGATCATGGAGAAAATATCCAATATAGATAATTTACACAATAACTCCTTAAGGAATAGGAGAAGCTCCTCCACATAACCAAATACATTCATACATCACAATTCACATGTCATAATAATGAATACATGCTCTCTATATATATCTATTCACACTTGCACATGAGGCCCCTTTACTATTAGGTCGACCCTATTACATATATATTTACACATTACATGTATATTTATCCCCATATATTACCTCCCTTGGGGTCATATCATACACATTTAACCCTATATATTCCCCTCTTGGGTCATAACATGTTGCCATTAAAATTACCAACATGAAGGAGGAAATTTACTCATCTCTATACATTCCTTTGCACACATGAAAACACTTCTTCATGCATGTCTAGGTTTATTTTTTGGTTTCTCACATCTATTATGTCAAAAAAAGATCTTAAATTCACTCCCATGGCTTATGAATTATATTAATTGCTCAAAAATCCAAATATGGTACACAAAGAAAGTATTTCCAACAAACTCACAGTCCTCTATAAAATGTATGCCTAGACATCATTATTTCATGTAAATAAGAGAAGAAAGTTTATTTATATATTCTCTAAGTTGTTACATCACACTACATTTCTATATTTATCAAAACTATGCCCCTTCGAGATATAAAGGTCTACCAATTCAAAGACCTTTATTGTTCTTCATTTTCTTAAAAAAATACATATACTAGTCACTAAAATACACACCCTACCTTGCACAAGAAATCAAATTAATAATGAAACTTGATGAGTGTTTTTCATGCTATTTAATGCCTTTCCACAGTGTTACAACTTCACTTTGAACCTATAAAACTCATGTTATAAGATACATAAAAAAATATCTTCTTGAACCAAGATTGTAAATAAACAAATATGGCCTAGAAAAATGTATGCCAAGTATTGAATATGCATGATTATTGAAAAAATGTATTAGGTTGAATTTTTGACATGGATAAAAACATCTCATATAACATTTTATCAACAAAGTCTCCAATTCCTCAAAAAAAAATATGCTACATAACCTATTTGGTTGTTTTTGACACTTCCAAGCAATTCTAATAAATGAGTGCCAAAGAGATTCCTATTTAGTTGTTTTTACCATTTTAAGTCAATTTTGGATAAATGTGTATATACACTACCTTGATTATCCAACGCTTGGAAATTATTACTCATTATGTGCATTTCTATTAGTTTGGACCACGATTCTTAGTGCACAATGGGTTGCCAAATTCTACATGAATGATAATACATGAACAGATCTGGATTATTATATTAGATATGGATATATAGATATATAATAGTTTAATAAGGATCCATAAAACTTTATAAAAAAAATTGAGTGTTAGGAATGAATTTTTTTGTGAATTTTGACTTGCATTTACCCTAATTTTTTTTTAGCAGTCGAGTTTACATTTAAATTTGAAGACCTTTTAGGATTGGGACATGAATTATAACCATGTTGAAATTCGATATATAATGAGGAATCCATATCAACTTTCATACCATAATTTGAGTCCCTAAATAGATATTGGAATGCATTTTAGTGGCAATTGTTTACATTTTTTGAATAGTGCAAAATTAATGAAAAAACAATTATTGACATACTTATATATATTGAAGGTGGAGATATTTTTTGAAAATATGGAATTTTGGTATTGTTAGAAATTTTATTTAAATTGTCCTATAATTTATGRTTTAYCCTATGAATGCCTTTTTATAGGGTTAACATGCATTTTTTTGAGGCTTATGTTAAAAAGGAGGAGTGTTTGTATTTTTTTAACCGTGAGGTGTTTTGCCTTTTTATAGGGTTAACATGCATTTTCTTGAGGCTTATGTTAAAAAGGAGGAGTGTTTGTATTTTTTTAACCATGAGGTGTTTTTTTGGCATGGGATTGAAATTATGGAAATGTATAAAGGTTAAGAAGGTTAAAATACACAYTAAGAAACTTTACAAGAAAATTTTGGAGCTCTAATGAGGCCTAGACATGTATTTTTGTTAAAATGGGCCAAATAGATCAACTCATGGTTTTTGTTGTTTTGGTAAATTTATTGTAGGCATCTGGAGATTTATTTGGAAAATATACCACATGAGATTTTTATATAATGTTGGATAATTATGCTATATAATTTTGGATTTTACTTGGATTTCTTTTACATAGGTCTGACTTGCATCCTTTTTAGCCTACTAAAGTTGATGCAACACTTTTTTTTAATGCCCAAAATTATATTTTGGAGGAAGTGTTGCATTTTTTATATACATAATAAAAAAATCATCCCAATAAACCATTGTTTGCCTTTATGTATTTTAACATGAATTAGTGTGTCCCAATTTCCATAGTTTTGCAATGCAATGATTTTCATTGTAGAATTGATTAAAATGCATTTAGAACAATATGACAATTTTCACATTTTAGTCTTCGTAGTTCCATAAAATGCACACCCTATCAAAATTATTCATTCATGAAGGGTAAGTAATGAAGACAAATATTTGTACATGATAAGGTGTAAAATTCTACATGAATGATCTCCTTAACTTTGAATAGATCATAAGGACACCCTCGATTCACAAGTTTTCAATTATCCTCTTTATGGTAGCATTGTACATTTCTCCAACATATGTCCCTAGAAATTCTTGAAAATTTAAAGTGTCATTTTATGTGCTAATAGTACTCGAGGATCATAAGCCTGGTAAAATTATGTCTTTCTATAGCAGTTGGGTCAAGTGATTGTTTCAAACTTCTTAGCTTTGTTCCAAGAGTACAATTTAGGTGAAATGTTACTCTCCAACCACCTAAGTCTCAACGCAATCCTATAAGAATGGAAATCAAACCCATCACATATATGTTACTAATTGTTACACTATATTACTTTAAATAATGGGAGTGATAAGACAATATTACCTCGTAAAAGATGGTGTATTTTATATGGTTGAGCGTTGTATAGTACTTTATTAAAGTTACTGAATTTAATGAGTGAGGGTATACATTTTTTACGCCATCTATTAGAAATTGAATTGATATCCTTAAACCCTTATTTTCATTGTGATATACATTTAAAACATCTTGCGTTTGTGAATCAAGTCGAAATTGGTAAAATCATATAATTGGCTACATTCAACTAAATTTTACTTAACCCAATTATAGAGGATGGTAAACATGTTCACTAAGATTGATGTTCTAAATAGATATGGCGATGGCATCGAAATTGAGAGTGAAAACAATGAAAAAAATTAAAAGAGTATGTGAATGGATGGAGAAAAATCAACAAATGGTCAACGAGTATGCTAAACATTTTGCAGAAAGAAGATTTCTATGATTTCATATTTAAGGAATTTGATTTTAATAATGGAGAAATTGGTGAAGCCATTTTCAATGATGATGTTATGGACATCTCGAGAAACCAATTTGATGGCTAAAGCCACTTAAATTCCATGCAAAAGGGGGGAAATGTTGAGCAATCAGAAGACCCCAAAGGTGGAAAGGAAGAATAAGACCACTAAAATTTAAGAACATGAAGTAATGTTCCCAAGTACTGGGTGAGAATTGTTGATGATTGCAGTGTCATGAGACATCCTCCAGGATACATTCTCCTCTGAGACTAAGTTGAGTCGACCTGAGAGGGAGCCCAGTGTTGGGAATACCCACGTGATGGGGGCATCATTCTCCTCTGTGTGAGAGTTGAGTCGTCCCCCAATGGTTGGGGCATCATTCTCCTCTGTGTGAGAGTTGAGTCGTCCCCCAATGGTTGGGGCATCATTCTCCTCTAGAGAGTTGAGTCGCCCCTAGTGGTTGGGTGTGCCCATGTGATGGGTGTATCATTCTCCGCTGTGTGAGAGTTGAGATGATGTGGTACTCCATATGATTTTGTTGAGTATGAACTCCCTATGGATGAGCACAGGTGGACATGTCCCTAGTGGTTGAGCATTAGTGGACGTGTGGATCCCTTGCTATGTTTTCTAAGTGCAAGATTTGCTTGTAACCCTAATTGTGATGTAAAGGGTACAAGTCAACCCCACCATATGTGAAATATAATTAAGGTTTATTGTAAAAATTAATTATTTTCTAAGTTATTGAGGTCGGCCATGTTGTGACAACAGACACATCTATTGTTGTGTATGGTCTAGTATAAATAAAGTATATTTCCCCATTGAGGAAACACACTTGTCACATGACATTTGGAAATTTCAGCAAGTACATTTTAGGGATGAAGTGTGCACCTCTCTTGGGTGCAAGTTTCAAGGTGGTAGAGAACCCTATTGTGTGAATTAGGGTTTTATGGTTGGGGGATCTTCTCTTGAGAATATAACAAAGGATTGTTGGGTTTTCTGTTGGCATGTTTACATGAAGAGTGTGCTTGTCATTGATGGCAAGAATAGAAGGCAGAGAAGAAGGAAGCGTAACCTAAGGAGGAGGAGCGAACAATATGYAGAGATCAAAGACAAGGACTCGCAAGAGGAGAAAAGGTCGAAACTTTTGAACACTTAGAAAACCTTCTAAGTGAGAGAGATCAGAAAGCTTAGGAGGAAGAACGACAGTGGCCATTGGATCACCAATCCCGAATACCTGATGATAATTAGATCATCTCTCAATGACCAGAGGAAGCGCAAAGGAGAAGTACAGATCTGATCCGTTGGATCTGAGCACCGGGGATCAAAAGTCGTTGGATCCAGAAATAAATGCACGAACGTTAATCCTTTGGATGAGCATAGGAGAGTAGACTTGGAAAAGTCCTGAAGTAAGAAGGGATCATCCATCATCAAGATTGACAGGTGGCACACGATCCTCAACTCCGGTGAAAATCACTTCAAGGATTTTTTAGTTTGAGACTTGAAAAACCCGAAGTCCGGAGAGYTGGAGTAAACGAAAACCATYGCATCAGTTTGAAGTGGAAGGACATGATAATCCAGAAGAGCTTCATAGTAGAAAKATCAAGTTGTCAATCTAAGATCCTRATCAACGAACATGATTCACTTCGGATCTAAAGACACGAGGAGGTTACGCTCCAGAAAGTTTGAGATTTGAAAAACCCGAAGACTGGAAATCTAAAATGAATAAGGACCATCGGATATGGGGAACATATGATGACTGTTAGATCAATGAGTATCCACATCAGAAACACCACGTTAGCAAGGACATGTGGTGCAATCAGACAATGACAAGTGTCAAGTTGATTCAGCACTTCAGGTACATGAAAATCACAAATCTGAGTGACACTTGTTAGCTTCTAGGCTCATGACACGTCATCAAGTGACATCACTCCGGGAGTTTTACTTTGATATTTTTACCACCAATAGATGCCCTAAGTCTCGAAGTCCCGAATGTCGAAGTCCCTAATTGGATACGAGTCGTTCGATCTGAAGATCACTTCGGATGCGTTCTCAACCTTTGATCTAGTACAATGGAAGGACAATGTAAGTGGAAGGGTTAACCAAAAATAAGCAATTTCCACCACCTATGACTTATTCAGCAAGTGACCACTCCAGAGGAAAATGAAGTGGTGATCAACTTAAAGTCCCGAAGTGTCGAACTCACTTATGATCATTGATCGTGCAGGAGGGTACGTGTCAACGGATCATGAACTCCGGGCAAAAATTCTCTAGGAAAACGTGAAGGAGAAAGGTTTGAGATTGTCGAAGGCTGAAGTCCCGAAGCGGAGGATAGACATTGGATTAAAGAGGACATGCATCAGTGGATTGTCAACTCCAGGAAAAATCAAAGGAAGGATGAAATAAAGTTGAGAGTTGAAATTTCCAAACCCCAAATAATCGAAGGGATTGTGACCGTAAATCCAAAAGAGACACACGTCGTTGGATCGCGGAATTCAGGTGAAATGCTCCATGAGCAAGCGAAGTTTGAGAATCGAAACTCCCAAAGCTCGAGAGGCGAAATTGATCTCGACTGTTGGTTTGGAGGGCCACATGTCACCTGATCATTGAGACTAAGGATCGCACGTGGACAAAGGAAAGAAGGTAGAGCCATCGATTGAAGATGACAGATGTCATCAGATCTTCCATTCCAGAAGATATCCAGTCAGCAGCAACAGGGTTTGAGATTTGAAACTCCCGGAACCTGGATCATGAAGTAAAACTCAGCTTTTGATGTAGGAAGGTGAGATATGGTCCACAGACTTGAGAGGACAGATATGAACCGTCCATTCAGGAGCACCATCAATATTGTGAGATCGATGGTCGTTCTCCATTGCGGGGCTAGAACATGCTCGGGTCTCAATTTTTCATGAGTGGGCCGCAATTGAAACCACAGTTTTGGAGAAAGGACACATGGAGGCTCGTAGTGAATTGCAGGGAGAAAAGTGGGTTTCCCTCAAACCTCCTATGGACACACCCGCAATCGCGTGGTCACATGAAGCTCATATCCCAAGGTCATATCGTGAAATGGAGCCAGCGGTCACTAGACAGAAATCAGGAAGTGCCTTTTTGGATAGGCATTTGGTCACCACCAATGATCACATGAAGGAAGGGACTTAGAAGCCAAATAAGCCATAATTGAATGGTTGTAACTGATAGAGAAGATGAAGAGTTTTGAATGCCAGAGAAGCTAAGTAATATCAGCATAATGCCCACTGATGATGAACACACTGGGCATAACCGCCATAGAAGATGAAGAGTTGCTATGATGATCAGGAAGAGAACTTGATGTAAGAAAAATATTCAGAACAAAGAAGAGATTAGCATTTTTTTACTGGTAAGCCAAGGGGGTGTAGGTTGAGAGGCAGTGGACAACCTGAAGGGAAGAACAATGGCATAGTGAAGAGCATGTGAAGGCATAGTGCATGGAATGGAGATGGCGCATAGAGTATAAAATGCAACAGAACATAAAGTGCTAGGGAGGCGGGCAATGAGACAATGATGCAGGCAGAGAAGGGCAGTGTAGCAGAAAAATGATGAGACTGGTAAGCCATAGATAAATGTTGTATCACTGTGATAAAATTATGAGAAGCAAAGATTTATATTTCAGGGTGCTAGGGAGGTGCTAGGGAGAACTGTTGTCCTCAAAGTTTCAAGTGGGTGCTTGAACACAGGGAGTTGTAGCTTCCATCTGGTTGCAACCAGAAAAACCAAGGTGGTAGGGTGGTGCAAGGGAGAACTATTCTTCTCTGTTATATAGGTTGGTGCCTGTGTAACTGGAAGTTGGTGCTAGAACACTCATGGAGTTGGTGTTTCCTTCTAGTGGGTGCTAGAGAAACCAGGGAGTTGGTGCTTCTTTCTAGTGGGTGCTAGAGAAAACAGAGAGTTGGTGCTCTCAGCAAGTTGCTTCTTGTAAAACAGAGGTGGTAGCCTCAAAGGGATTTGGTTCTCCTGAGAATGATAATGTACAGAAAAAAAAGATTACTTATCGTGTCAAGAAGAGGTTTTTCCCTTTATGGGTTTCCTCATAAAATATCCATCTCTGTATATTTCATGTGTGTGATTGATGTTTAATATTCTATTGCTTACTTCCCTGCATCATTTTGATCATCATTGAGTGTTTTGTAAAGAGCTTAAAATGGGCATAATTGTTTAAGCATAGTAACAATTGATTCACACCCCCCCCCTCTCAGTTGTCCAACAATTGGTATCAGAGCGGGTTCCTTTTTTCTAAGGGTAGATCCTAGATCTTAAACATGACTATCCATGAAGGAAATTCAACTAATAATCCCCCCATGTTCAATGGAACAAACTTTGCCTTCTGGAAAGTTAGGATGAGAAGCTACATAATGGATTTAGGTGCAGATGTCTAGGATGTGGTAGAGACTAGTTATGTAAAGCCAATTGTACTAGCTTCTAAGGATGACAAGATAGAATTCAACTTCAACGCTAAGGCTATGAATGTTATTTTGAGTGGGCTTGCAGAAACAAAATTTGTAAAAGTTATGCACTTAGAATATGCCAAAGAAATGTGGGACAAACTCATTAGCAGTCATGAAGGTAATGAGAAGGTAAAGGATGTCAAGCTTCAAACCTATAGATTACAGTTTGAACAACTAAAGATGAAAGAGGATGAAACTGTTGGGAAGTAATTTCTGAGAGTTTAATAAAAAGTAAATGCAATGATAGGACTTGGTGAAAAAATTGAAGATGTCTCTTTAGTTCAGAAAATTTTGAGATCTCTGCCAGATAGGTTCAACCCAAAGGTCTTTGTTATAGAAGAACTTAATGATCTAAAATCTTTGTCTATTGACCAACTCCTAGGAACTCTGACTGCCTATGAAATGAGGATAGGTAAACATAAACCCAACTCTAGAGAGGCATCATTTAAAGTAGATAAAAATGAGGATTATGATCCTGATGAAATTGAAGAAAAATTTGTGAGAAGACTAAAGAAAGGATCAGGCAAGTACCAAGGAAAATTTCCCTTCAATTGTTTTAACTATGGAAATATAGGTCACTTTGCATCTAAGTGTCCACACAAGAAGCATGATAAGAATTTTGAAGGTGAAAAGAAGTACAAACCCAAGAGATTTGGTAAAAATAAAAGTTTATGTGTAAACAATGATGACTCTTCAGAAGACACAGATAATGACCCTTCCTGTGAAGAAAAGGTTAATGAATTTATGCTTATGGACAAAGAGGATTATGATAATAAAAGAACAGGAAGTGATGTTGAAGATGAAGAAGTTTTGGTTGACTTGGAAGGAGAACTAATCAATGCTCTAGAAGAAATTGCTAGACTTGGATCTAAGAAGAAAAAGCAAAAACAATTGTTGATACAGTTTGAGAAAGACAATAAAAAACCTGATGAATAATTTGCCCTGCTAAAAGTGGAATTATAAGAGGAAAATAAAATAGAGGACATTCTGAAACAACATTTATCAAAAACGAAGGCAAGATGTGAAGCCTTGGAAGAAGAGGTAGAAAAAAACAAAAAAGAGATGGAGAAGTTTAAAACATTGTATCTCCAAAATCTTCCAAGCATTAAAGACACAACAGAACTAAACGACATTCTGAGCAAACAAAGATCTTCCTTGTTGAAGACTGGATTAGGCTATGTAAATGGTTCAAGTAGCAAATAGCCAGAAAGAAAAGAGCCAGTAAAGATGATCAAGTTCCAAGTCAGTAGACAATCAGAACATGAGAGTACTCTGTCACCAAAAGCTAATAAAGATAATATGATCCCTGATAAAAAACAAAGAGATCAAAATATGGAGCAACAAATGCCAAGAAGAAGGCCATCCTTCAGGTACCAAAATTTCTTCCATGGTTATTGTTTTTACTGTTCTAATTTTGGTCATAAGATTGCAAATTGTCAAATTAAGTTTAGAGACATGCAACTAAGGAGGTCAAGAAATAAAAAATCTTTACAACATAGAACTAAGCAGCCAATGAATAGACAACGTATCACCAATAACTTTGACCTACTAAACAATGAGATCGAATGTTATAAATTTCATAACTTCGGCCACAAAGATGCAAAATACCATCTGAAGAAGTACAAGGCAGATCCAAGGATAAATCCTTTAGCTAGAAATGCCATCACATTGAAAAAGAAAGATAGTAAAAAATGTGGTCTAGTACTTTCAGCTCGAAAAAAAAAACACCTCTGGTGTATAGACATTGGATGTTCCAAGCACATGACTGGAGACAAGGATAAGTTTCTGTCTATAAGTAAAAGAAAAATAGGAAATGTAACCTTTGGAAATGATGAACCAAGTAAAATTAAGGGTAAAGGGATGGTGAGTTTGAGTAATGGTAAAGGAAAATCCTAGGATGTTCTGCTTGTAGATGGGTTGAAACATATTTTTCTCAGTGTAATTCAAATGTGTGACAGAGGATGTGAAGTGGTGTTCACTTCCAAGGATTGTAAGATAAATTCTGTAAACTCAGGACACGTGGTGGCTAAAGGCATAAGGACAAAAAATAATGTATATGTTCTGAAAGAAGATAAAGAATAGTGGCATCTAAGAAAACATGATGAAAGCTTGTTATGACATAGGAGACTTGGACATCTAAACTTTGACCACTTAATCAAGCTCAAAAATATTGAGGCAGTAAAACATCTTCCAAGAATATCAAAGCCAGAAGACTCTGTGTGTAAACCCTGCCAAGTAGGAAAGCTAACTAGGACACAGTGTAAATCCAAGAGATCTACTTCAACAGAGAAACCAATCCAATTAGTTCATATGGATTTATGTGGATCATCAAGACAGGAAGGCACATGGAAGGAAAACTACTTTATGTTGATCATTGATAATTACTCCAAACTTGCTTGGGTTGTTTTTCTCAAAGAAAAAGATGAAGCATTTGAGAAATTTAAAAGATTTAAGGCTTTAACTAAGAATTAAACAAGCAACAAATTAAAGGTTGTAAGATCAGACAGAGGAGGATAATTTATGTCAATTAATTTCAAGGAATTATGTGATAAACATGGGATCAAAAGAGAATACACAATCCCAAGAACTCCACAACAAAATGGAGTAGTTGAGAGGCAAAATAGAACAATTCAGCAAATGGCCAGGTCAATGATGAATGAGAAGAACATTGGTCAAACCTATTGGGTAGAAGAAATACACACAACAATCCATATTCTTAACAAAGATCACCTTAGACCACACAGTGACGAGACTCCTTATGAACCGTGGCATGGAAGACCTGCTACAATCAAACACTTCAATGTCTTTGGGAGTAAGTGCTACATAAAGAATAATAATGAAAACCTTGGCAAGTATGATGACATGGATGATAGAGGCATCTTCTTAGGGTATGCTACAAATAGTAAAGGATACATATGCTATAATAAGAGGCTACATAAATTGGTTGATTGTATTGACATAAAAGTTGATGAAGGAGTTCCAGAAAGGGAGGAGATTAATATTGAATCAACAACAGAGGATATAGTTGAAGTTTAAGATAAACATGTCCAAGAATTATAAAAATAAGACTTTGATCTAGATGAAGATACAAACACTCATGCAGACTCAAATCAACAAAAACATCAAATCCTTCCTCCAGAATTACTCAAAAGAATCATCCTGCAAGTCAGATAGTTGGTGAGAAAGACAAAGGTGTACAAACCAGGAGAAGGATAATCAAAGACACTGAGAAATCACATATATCATTCATGTCCATGGTGGAACCCAAGAACTTCAATGAAGCCAGTGAAGATGAAAATTGGTTAAAATCAATGAATGAGGAACTGGATTAGATTGAGAAGAGAAATACATGGGAGCTTGTTCCTAGACTTGCAGATAAGAATGTAATTTGGTCCAAATGGGTGTTTAAGAATAAAATGAATGAACAAGGACAAATTGTTAAGAATAAAGCTAGATTGGTTTGTAAGGGGTATGCACAAGTTGAAGGAAAAGATTTTGATGAAACTTTTGCACCAGTGGCAATATTGGAAGCCATCATAATGGTTCTGGACTATGCATGTAATAAGAACTTTAAAGTATATCAGATGGATGTTNCTAGATTGGTTTGTAAGGGGTATGCACAAGTTGAAGGAAAAGATTTTGATGAAACTTTTGCACCAGTGGCAATATTGGAAGCCATCATAATGGTTCTGGACTATGCATGTAATAAGAACTTTAAAGTATATCAGATGGATGTTAAGTCAACTTTTCATAATGGATACCTAGAAGAAGAAGTATACATGGAGCAACCTAGAGAATTTTCACTGACAGATAATCCTAACTATGTTTGTAATTTGAAAAAGACATTATATGGATTGAAACAAGCACCACGAGCCTGATATCATAGACTAGACAAATTTTTACAGGACAAAGGGTTCAAGAAAGGTATTGTTGACAGTAATCTATATATAAAGTCCGAAGGTGATGATAGGAGAACTGTCATATTTCCTTGGTTTACAAATCAATCAGAGTTCTGCAGGGATATTTATCTCTCAAGAACAATATTTGAATATTCCTCTCATGTTATTACACCTATGGTGGTTGGTTTCAAGCTCAATAAAGATGATATTTCATCTGATGTTGATCAAAGAACATATAGATCAATGATAGGAAATCTTTTGTACATCACAACATCCCTTCATGATATAATGCAAGCTATTGGAATGGTAGGTCGTTATCACTCTGCCCATAAACAAAGTCATTTAGCAGTTGTCAAGAGGATATTCAAATATTTGAAGGGTACAATGATTTATGGTCTTTAGTATCCTAGAAATCAAAACTTCCAATTAACTGCATATTCAGATGTTGATTGGGAAAACTATTTGGATGAGAGAAAGAGCACCAGTGGAGGTTAGTAGCATGGATTAGTAAGAAGCAGGGATCTATTTCATTATCAACTATAGAGGCAGAGTACATTGTTGTTTCTACTTGCTGCACTCATATTTTATGGATGATAAAAACTCTTGCAGATTTGAAGGTAACTTATACTGATCCAATTCCACTTCACTATGATAACACCAGTTCCATTAGTGTCTCGAAGAATCTTGTTATCCATTCAAAGACAAAGCATATCCCAATAAAGTATAATTTTCTCAAAGAGCAAGTTACAAATAGAGTTTTCCAGCTGAATTATATTTCTTCCATAGAACAAATTTCATACATCTTTACTAAACCCCTAGCCAAGACACATTTTGAATATCTCCGTCAGAAGTTGGGTGTCATCCCTTTTCTCACCTAAGAGAGTCCATCCTTTCAGGGGGAGTATTTGGTGTTTGAATATCTCATACCTCCGCAAAGTACTGCAACATCTCAGAGGGAGCATGTTTTCTTTGAAATTGATGTCAAAGGGGGAGAAAAGGAGTGGACTGGATGCTATAGTTGGAGGTCCAAGCATAATAGCACAGCATGTCAGGGTTTCCATCAATGCCAAAGGGGGATATTGTTGGCATGTTTACAATAATAGTGTGTTTTTCATTGATGGAAAGAACAGAAGGTGGAGCACAAGGAAGCGTAAGATAAGGAGGAGGAGCGAACAATATGCAGAGATCAAAGGGAAGGACTCACAGGAGGAGCAAAGGTCGAGACCTTTGAACACTTAGAAAACCTTCTAAGTCAGAGAGATCATAAAGCTCAGGAGGAAGAACGACAGTGGTTATTGGATCACCAATCCCTAGTACTCTATGACTGTTAGATCAACGCCCAGTGACCAGAGGAAGCACAGAGGAGAAGTACAGATCTGATTCATTGGATCTGAGCACCGAGGATCAACATTCGTTGGATCTAGAAATAAATGCATGAAGGTTAAGCCTTTGGATGAGCATAGGAGAGAGGAATTTTCAAAGTCCCGAAGTAAGTAGGGACCGTCTATCATCAAGACTAACAAGTGGCACACAATCCTCAACTCCGGAGCAAATCACTTCGAGGATTTTTCAGTTTGAGACTTGAAAAACCTAAAGTCCGGAGAGCCGGAGTAAACGACAACCGTCAGATCAGTTTGAAATGGAAGGAAAGGATAAGTGAGAAGAGATGCATCGCAGAAAGATCGAGTCGTCAATCTAAGATTCTGATCAATGAACATGATTCACTTCGGATCTAAACACACAAGGAAGTTACGTTCTAGAAAGTTTGAGATTTGAAAGACCCGAAATTTGGAAATCTAAAATGAATAAGGACCATTAGATATGGGGAAGATACGATGACTGTTAGATCAATGAGGATCCACGTCAAAAATACAATGTCAGCAAGGACACGTGGCACAATCAGACAATGATAAGTGTCAAGTTGATTGACACTTCAGGTACGTGAAAATCACAAATCAGAGTGACATGTGGCAGCTACTAGTCTCATGAAACATCATCAAGTGATGTCACTTAAAGATTTTTACCACCAACAGATGCCCTAATTCCCAAAGTCCCAAATGTTGAAGTCTCAAAGTGGATACGAGTCATCTGATCTGAAGATCACTTCAGATGC
>SNQJ01S0033559.1:11561-27113 GCA_010110895.2 Picea sitchensis | reverse complement strand
ACTGTTAGATCAATGAGGATCCACGTCAAAAATACAATGTCAGCAAGGACACGTGGCACAATCAGACAATGATAAGTGTCAAGTTGATTGACACTTCAGGTACGTGAAAATCACAAATCAGAGTGACATGTGGCAGCTACTAGGCTCATGAAACATCATCAAGTGATGTCACTTCAAGATTTTTACCACCAACAGATGCCCTAATTCCCAAAGTCCCAAATGTTGAAGTCTCAAAGTGGATACGAGTCATCTGATCTGAAGATCACTTCAGATGCATTCTCAACCGTTGACCTAGTATAGTGGAAGGACAGTGTAAGTGGAAGGGTTAACTGATAGTAAGTGGTTTCCACCGCCTATGACTTATTCAATAGGTGAACACTCCAAAGGAAAATGAAGCGACGATCAGCTTAAAGTCGGTAAGTGACGAAGTCACTTATGATCGTTGATCATGCAGGAGGGTACATGTTAATGGATCGTGAACTCCGGGCGAAACTTCTCTAGGAAAATGTGAAGGAGAAAGGTTTTAGATTGTCGAAGGCCGAAGTGCGGGAGCAGAGGATAGTCGTTGGATTAAAGAGGACATGTGTCAGTGGATTGTCAGCTCTAGGAAAAATCAAAGGAAGGATGAAAGAAAGTTGAGAGTTGAAATTTCTAAACCCTGAATACCCAAAGGGATTGTGACCGTTGATCCAAAAGGGGCACACATCGTTGGATCGTGGACTCTGGGTGAAATGCTCCGGGAGAAAGCAGAGTTTGAGAATCGAAACTCCTGAAGCCCAAAAGGAGAAATCGATCTCGACCGTTGTTTTGGGGGGCCACATGTCACCTGATCATTGAGACTAAGGATCACGTGTGGACAAAGGAAAAAAGGTAGATTCATCGACTGAAGAGGACAGATGTCAGCATATCTTCCATTCCAGAAGATATCCAGTCAGCAACAACAAGTTTTGAGATTTGAAACTCCCAAAGCCTGGATCATGAAGTAAATCTCAGTCGTTAATGTAGGAAGGTGAGATCTCGTCCACATACTTGAGAGGAAAGATCTGAGTCGTCCGTTTAGGAGCCTTGTCAAGATCGTGAGATCGACGGTCGTGCTCCATTGCGGGGCCAGAACATGCTCAACTCTTAATTTTTCGTGAACGTGTCGCAATTGAAACCATGGTTTTGGAGAAAGGACGCATGGAGGATCGTAGTGAATTGCGGGGAAAAAAGAGGGTTTCCCTCAAACCGCCTATGGGCATGCCCACAATTGCGTGGTCACATGAATCTCATACCCCAAGGTCATATCGTGAAACATAGCCAATGCTCACTAGAGAGAAATCAGGAAGAACCTTTTTGGATAGGCGTTTGGTAACCACCAATGATCACGTGAAAGAAGGGACTTAGAAGCCAAAGAAGCCATAATTGACTGGTTGTAACTGACAGAGAAGACGAAGAGTTTCGACTACCAGAGAAGCTAAGTAATCTCAACATAACTCCCACTGATGATGAAAACACTGGGCATAACCGCCAGAGAAGATGAAGAGTTGCTATGATGATCACGGAGAGGACTTGATGTAAGAAAAATATGCAGAACATAGAAGATATTAGCATTTGTTTTCACTGGTAAGCCAAGGGGGTGTAGGTTGAGAGGCAGTGGACAACCTGAAGGTAAGAACAATGGAACAATGAAGAGCATGCACATGTATAGTTCATGGAACATAGATGGCGCTTAGAGTATAAAACACAGCATAACAGAAAGTGCAAGGGAGGCGAGCAGTGAGACACTGAAGCAGGCAGAGCAGAGCAGTGTAGAAAAACAATGATGAGACTGGTAAGCCATATATAAATGTTGTATCACTGTCATAAATTTATGAGAAACAAAGATTTATATTTGAGGGTGGTAGGGAGGTGCTAGGGAGGATTGTTGTCCTCAAAGTTTCAAGTGGGTGCTTGAACACAGGGAGTTGTAGCTTCCATATGGTTGCAGCCAGAAAAACCAGGGTGGCAGGGTGGTGCAAGGGAGAAATATTGTTCTCTGTTATACAGGTTGGTGCCTGTGTAGCTGGAAGTTGGTGCTGGAACACTCAGGGAGTTGTAGCTTCCTTCTAGTGGGTGCTAGAGAAACCAGGGAGTTGGTGCTTCCTTCTAGTGGGTGCTAGAGAAACCAGAGAATTGGTGCTCTCAGCAAGTTGTTGCTTCTAAAATAGAGGTGGTAGCCTCAAAGGGGGTTGGTGCTCCTAAGAATGATAATGTACAAAAAATAAAGATTACTTATCATATCAAGAAGAAGAGATTTTTCCCTTTATGGGTTTCCTCAGGAAATATCTATCTCTATATATTTCATGTGTGTGATTGATGTTTAATATTCTATTTCTTACTTCCCTACATCATTTTCATCGTCATTGAGTGTTCTGTAAAGAGTTTAAAATGGGCATAATCGTTTAAGCACAGTAACAACTGATTCACCCCCACCTCTCAGTTGTCCAACATTTTCTTCCCTTGAGTAGAAGAGTTTCCTAGGATATTTCTTATGTTCTTGTGCATGATACTTCTTGTTGTGATATTGGTTATTGCAGAACTTGTAAATGGTCATGTAGCTGCATTTGTTTATGGTTAAAGTAAATGATAAAATGAAATAAACCTCCTGCCTGAGCCTAGAATAGTGAAAATTCAACATGGTATCAGAGCATAGGTCTTGAAGAAGCCATTTCTCAAGTCTCCAAAGCCAACCGTCCTCTTTTAACGAAATCCGTACAACCCTCCTAGGGTTTCCAAAAAATTGTATGACCCTCTCCTTTTTGGGTGTTTCAACACTTTATACTTGAGCATAGGGGATAAAATTTCATAGGAGTGTACAACCTCCTTCAACGCACCTCCAACAACCTTCATATTGCATTTTTGATAATTTTAGATTTTTGGCCCTAAGGTTTCTAGGGTTTCGCAGTTTTCTGCAGAAACTTTGGCTTTAGGGTTTCTGCAACTCATTGAGGGAGTTTCCAATCTTACCAGTGTTCTTATGAATTTCAAGGCTTATTTTTGGCAGTCATAAGCCCAACAAAATCTAATTTTTCTATCATATCCTAATCATTAGGTTTCTTAACCTAGTTGCTAAGGGTTTGTGAATAATTTGCAAAAATGATAAACATAACGATGATGGAAGATAAGCTTGATGGATCAAGCAACTTTAGTTCCTGGAAGTCAAGACTTCATATCACCCTGGAAGCGTATGACCTATTGAGTGTGATATACAAGGCCTTACCAGAGACAACTATCGATGAAGAGAAGGAAGAAATGAAGGAAGATAATGTCAAGGAAAGGAAGATAATCATCTACTCAGTGAGAGATAATCTCCTACCTCATTTTTCCAACCTAAAGACAACTTATGAAATGTATGAAGCATTAAAGAATATTTTTGAGAGGAACAACACCCTCAAATATCTTACATTGAAGGGTCAGCTTCAAAATATCAAGATGACAAAAGGTCACACCGTTGCTATCTTCTTCATGAAGTTTTCATAAATTAGATATCAGCCAGGTGCCATTGGAGAAATCATATCAGACGAAGAACTTGTCTTAACCACTCTCAATGCTCTTCCAAAACATTGGGAACAATTTCTTCAAAGTATCAACGATAGAGAACAACTACCTACTTTTAATCGTCTATGGACAGACTATACCCAGGAAGAAATCAGACTTATAGCTAGAGGAGTGCAAGACTCCCCTCATGATGACAATCATTCTCTTTCCTTTCATAAAAAGAAAGGAGGAAGAAATAAAAGAAAATTCAGACAAAAATTCAAAGACAAGAAGACTTCATCAGATTCAGGTTATGATCATAGAAAAGACATGTCAAAAATTAAGTGCTTCAAATGTGAAAAGTATGGACACTTTGCGAGAAATTGTCCTACCAGGAAGAGAGAAAGACAATATGCTTCCACTGCTGACATTGATCCAGACCCACCTCAGAGAGATGAAGACATAAGAGATGAGGATTTCTTCCTCTGATTTTTCTCAGCAGAACCAAATGCAAGATTAAGCATGATTGTAGACTAGGGTAAGTTTTGTACTACATTTCTTATTTGATTTAATCATTAACTTGTAGTTTCTTACATTTTGATGATGAAAAGTATTATCCCTGGTGTGGGATCCCTCATGACTTGGAACATTATCCTTGGTACGGGAGTACAAATTTTCTTGGTTGATTATTATCCTAATACGAGAGGCCAGTAAAGTACTGTAGAGTCAGTAGAGGACCTGAAAAGACATGAGATGTATCCATGTTAGCAACACAGAAAAAGGAAAATTTCTATCCTTCATACTTTAGAGGGATTCACTTGACTCAGAGGGATTCAAACCATTTGAGAAGAAGGAAGAGACAATACCTTCTCCCCTTCAACAGTTCAGAGGGAGACAACCATTGTTCTAGTTGATCCAGTTTCTCTAGTTGATGTTCCCAGAGACATTGCAATAGGCCATAAAAGGCCTTCCTGGGCTCGACAAAACTATGCAAGAGGAAGAGGGACATGCAGCTCCTCAAGGCACATCACGAAAGAGCAAGAGACCAAAGAGATTTTCAAGCTATGTTTCAGTCGTGAGCCACTTCATTGATACCGAGCCTTCTTATCATGGAGAAGTAACAGGTCAACAGGTATGGAAATATGCCATGACAGAAGAGTATCAACCCATCATGAAGAATGATGTGTGGGATATTGTTTCGAGACCAGAAGGGAAGTTTGTAGTGAATTCTAAGTGGATCTATAAGATCAAGCATGCAGTTGATGGAGGTGTCAAGAAATACAAAGTGATATGTGTAGCCATAGGAATCTCACAACTAGAGGGAATTGATTATGAGGAGACATCTGCTCTAGTATCCCAATACGATTCCATCTATACTATCATTGCACTAGCTACATCCATGGGTTGGAAAATACATTAGATGGATGTAAAGAAATCATTTCTCAATGGTGAGATTGATGAAGAAGTTTACATCAATAAGCCAGAGGGATTTGTGATACATGATGAGAAATCACATGTGTACAGGTTGAAGAAATCCATGTATGGACTAAAGCAGATACCTTATACTTGGTATGAGAAAATGGATGGATTTTTAATAAGTTTGGGATTCAACAAGAGTGTTGTTGATCCAAACCTATATTATCACATTGTTGGTGACAAGTGCCTGATCTTGGTCCTGTATGTGGATGATTTATTCCTCATCGGTTCATAAAGACTTATTGTTGAATGAAAGTGAGCATTGACTTCTGAATTCGATATGAAGGATCTGGGTATGATCCACTACTTCTTGGGACTAGAATTATGGCAGAGGACTAATGAGATTTTCCTGAGTCAATGAAAATATACAATGGAGATATTGAATAATTTTAGTATGTCAGACTACAAATCCATGCCTACACCGATGGTGATGGATCTGAAGAAAATGAACGAGGCTTCTACTGATTTAGAAGAGATTGATCCACATTTATACCAACAAATGATTGGATCATTAATGTATCTGGTTAACACCATACCTAATATATGTTATGCAGTGAATGTACTGAGTTAGTTCATGAGTCAGTCGAGGGAGACTCACTAGAGAGAAGTGAAGCATGTATTGAGATATCTACGAGACACAGTTGGATATGGCCTAAGATATGCCTCCAGTGTAGACATGAGATTACAAATATATGCCGATGCAGATTGGGTAGGGAGTGCAGTGGACCGGAAGAGCACATCTGATTGTTGTTTTACCTTGGGGTCTGCCATGGTTTCCTGGTGCAGCTGGAAACAAAGCTTTGTGGCTTTGAGTACGACAGAAGCAGAGTATATAGTGTTGAGTGTGGCAGTCCGCGAAGTAGTGTGGCTTCGCAAGCTCCTGACATATTTATTTGATCATGAGATGGATTCTACCATTATTCATTGTGATAACCAGAGTTGTGTGAAGCTATTTGAGAATCCTGTGTTTCATAATAAATCAAAACACATTGAGATAAAATATCATTATATCAGAGACATGGTGCAGAGGAAAGAAGTACACGTGAAGTACCTTCCTACACATGAGAAGATTGAAAATTTATTTACCAAATCACTTGGCCTGACGAAGTTCGAGTACTTCCATGAGAGACTTGGCCTGGTGGAGAATGCCTCCCTAGCTGAGAGGGAGTGTTGATGATTGAAACATCATTAGACATCCTCCGGGATACGTTCTCCTATGAGACTGAGTTGAGTCGACCTGAGAGGGAGCCCCGTGTTGGGCATACCCACATGATGGGGCATCGTTCTCCTCTGTGTGAAAGTTGAGTCATCCCCCAGTGGTGGGGGCATCTTTTTCCTCTGGAGAGTTGAGTCATTCCCTAGTGGTTGGGTGTGCCCATGTGATGGGTGTATCGTTCTCCTTTGTGTGAGAGTTGAGACCATGTGGTACTCCAGATGATTCTGTTGAGTATGACATCCACGTGGCTAAGCACAAGTGGACATGTCCCTAGTGGATGAGAACTAGTGGACATGTGGATCCCTTTCTATATTGTCTAAGTGTAATATTTTCTTATAACCCTAATTGTGATGTAAAGGTTACAAGTCGGCCCCACCATATGTGAAAGATAATTATTGTTCATTGTAAAAATTAATTGTTTTCAAAGTTATTGAGGTCGGCCCTATTGTGTCAACAAACACATCTATTGTTGTGTTTGGTCTAATATAAATAAAGTATATTTCCCCATTGAGGAAACACACTTGTCACATGACATTTGGAAATTTCAGCAGGTACATTTTAGGGCTTAAGTGTGCACCTCTCTTAGGTGCAAGTTTCAAGGTGGTAGAGCACCTTCTTGTGTGCATTAGGGTTTTATGGTTGGGGAATATTCTCTTGAGAATATAGCAAAGGATTGTTGGGTTTTCTTCCCTTGAGTAGAAGGGTTTCCCAAGATATTTCTTGTGTTCTTGTGCATGGTACTTCTTCTTGTGATCTTGGTTATCGCAACACTTATAAATGGTGTAGCTTCATTTTTGTATGGTTCAAGTAAATGCTAAAATGAAATAAACCCCGTGCTTGAGCCTAACATAGTGAAAATTCAACAAGAATAACATATGTCCCAAAGAAATTTACAAATATATTATTCGGGTAGTTCTAAGAATAATTATGAATCACCATAGGATGCATATTTATGGTGATTGTGTGAAACTGGTGATTCACTAGATGGAAGATAGGGAAATTTACATTACTCATCTAATGTCTCAAAAAATGAATTTCACCCTACAAGATTCAAATGAAGAAGGTCAAGTTCAATTTCCCTATCACTCTGCAAAAAATTATTAAAGGTCAACTTAAGTTTATGATTCACTTCGAAAAAATAATTAAATTATATCGAGCCCAAGTTGTTCAAGTAGAGACTACCAATGATACTAGTATGCCTTCCACTTCATCTCAAGTAGGACCTCCTATTTTAAAAACTTACATTAGGAGGCATAAAGGTGAGAAAACTATGAACATAGAAAACGTAGGAGAGGAACAAATTAGAAACAAAGAAAATGTTCAAGAGGAACCCATAGAGGGTCAATATAGTGAGGTGGAAACTCAATTTGAACAACATAGCCATGGTGAAGTAGACATGCCCTTTGTAGATATAGAAACACTTGGACATTGTATTAATAGATTAACAAGTGAAATTTTCACCTAATAAGACATTTATATTGACAACATTTTAAAATATTTACCAGATGTTAATTTATTACAAACGAATATGGGGTAAGAAGGGGCATATTTTTATCATCATTGTCTTCGGAAAATTCATGAAGAATATATTCACATTGATGATAATTATCCCAAGAGTGAAATTGAGGCTAGGCTAAGTGATCCATCTTACTAGTTTAATGCTAGTTTTTTTCTTGGCTTATTTGATTAGGTGCATTGTTACAAACAACTAGCATCATTGGATGAAGTGGATGAGGATTCAATTATTGATAGCTTGAAGGAAATGTGCTTAAATAATAAGGATAAAATAATTACTTCAAATTTACAACAAATTTTTGAATTAAAAACTAATATAGATAATGTAAAGTAGGAAATGATTAAATTTTTTATGAGAAGATGAAGAATTTTGAAGATGTTGATATAAACTATGAATAATTTCTTTCTTGGAGAAAAAGGCATGTACAAATCTTGAAAATTTCCTTGTTGATAGAAGAAAGGAGGTTAGTGATACGAAAAAAGAATTGGAAAAGAGACCAAAAGTCTTTAACATTCCTATGTTGAAATCAATGTTTAATCTTATTTTACAACTTAGAGATGGAACTAGAAGAGAATGAAATTGAAAAATCAAAAAATGATTTAGAATAAAAAATGGCAACTAAAAAGGCAATGAAAAAGAACGAACTCAACGTAAGAAAAAGATTAAAGAAATTAATGATACAATTAAGAAAATTGGAGAATAATATTTCATTGCTAACCAATGATCAAATGACAATGATATGAAAAATATCATTAGTAAAATGAGTGAAAGAGTAAAAAATGAACAAAAACAATGCAAAGTGATAAGGTTGATTTCTTAAATAATCGGGAGAAATTCTTGCAAAGTGCTCTTTCAACGATGTGCACCTTTGTAGTATGTCTGCCCTATCACATGAATTTTTAGAATTGAGGGATAATTTGGCTAATAAAGATGCATGAATTACTGAGTTGAACCAAAAAAATATTGGAAAACCATAAAGAACAACATTTGGGTTATCGAGTAGAGATCCAATCCCTCAAAGAAAAAGTTGGTGATTTATAATATAGATTATAACAAGATAAGTCCCAAGCTTTGATAGGTTTGAAACGTAATTCATAACAAGAAAAGTCATAGGTCTTAAGAGAGGAAGTTTGACTCGCCATAACAAGAAAAAGAAACCATATAATATGTAAAGAAGGAAAATCTAAGAAACAATTTTTTAAAGTAGTAGAAGAAAAGATAACAACTAAGGTTGAAGAGTTGAAAGAACAATGAGAGGTATAAGAAAATGTGGTGTTATTGCATACTGGTTAACTAAGAGAAAAAAAAATCCAGGTAAGGAATCACAAAAATCGCCTAAAGGCCTTAACCTTACAAAATAACGTGGATTAATTGTTGCATTGAAATGTTTGTATACATTGCATGGTGTTTATTGGTTTATGGATTTATAGAAAATGGCATCTGATTCGGATCATTCCCTCTTTTTTTTAATCATTTTCTTAAAAGCACTTAACCTTAGAAAATAACATGGATTAATTGTTGTATTGAACTATTTGTATACATTGCATAGTGTTTATTGGTTTATGGATTTATAGAAAATGGCATCTTGCTTATGATTGGGATTATTCCCTATTTTGTTTTGATCATTTCTCTTGATCCAAGGGGTCCTTAATGTAATCTTGGATTTTATATTAATAAAAAGGTTATGATTTTGTTTTAAGTGTTAATCATTATCATCTTTAGGTTGAGATTCTACGATTAATATTAGATTAATTATCTTTCAAATATGAATTTTTGTTATCTTTGATATATTTCACTTAATGAGTTGTAAAAATATCTTATCTCGGACTAAGGTGTTAGTTAGTAAGCATAGTTCAATTTTCTTAAAGAACTACAAAATTTTTCTAAAGTATGTGCAAATTGTCCACTTCAACAAAGGTGAATTATTTTGCAACTATCATTCATATTTTAGCTAAATAAAAATATTTTTTATAAATAACTTATGATTCTTTTGCATGATTTCATTTATATGGATTTATATCATTTTACCTATTGGGAGATTGTGAAAGATGAACCATTTGAAGATGAGAAAAACCTCTTTGTTAAGGAGATTAAAGGGTTGCATGTATTTTGTAATAGTCACTAGAATTTTTCTTGGTTTAATTTTACAATATCCATAATTATTTTTAATGGCATACATAATTTTTTGGATTGAATTGTAAAGTAATGCCTTCCAACCCTCCACCAACATTACATTACAAAATGTTTATGCCTTAGAATATTTTAAACCTTAATTGGCTAGATACACATTTTCTCATGAAAAATGCACACCACAGATAATAAATGCACCCTTGAAGGTTTATGAGGCATGGGTGATGTGTTTCATTCCATTTGCATCCTTCCATTACCTTAAAATGCATGCCAATTGATAAAATATATGACTATTGTTGCAAAGGGAAATCTGGTTATAAAAACATAGTATGAATCAACATGTGGGGGTTTAGGAAAATGGATGTCCTTCCATACATAATAAATCGACATGTAACATAAAGGTATGGTTCCAACTTCAAAAACATTTAATAAAAAAAATATATCTTAAAATTTTCAATTGTTTAACACATGCACATAGTCAATCTACTAAATAAACGTTTCCATTGTCTTTCCACTTTTTCATGATAGATAGTAAAATTCATGTCCATGCATTTAAGAAGGTTAAAATCATGATTTCCAAATTTATCGGTTTTCCTTGGAACATTAAGAATCTACATACACTAATATATTTGCATCTTCAATCTAGCAAAATCTCAAGAAATGCTTACTACGTCATAAGATTATTTCGCCATTTTGCATACAATGTTGATATCTATCCATCTTAAAAAAAATTCTTTTTCTCTTACTTGTAGTAGAAACACCAAATTATTCTCATCTTCCATCATTGGGTTATAAAAAAATACCCCTTTAATTTATTATATTTCACCACTCTCCCCTACCTCCTTTCTTGAGGATGAAACATCCATTGTACTATGAATCATGGCTTCCATCATTGGGATATCAACAACAATCATCCCATGCACTTTTTATTTTTCACCACTTGGCCCTACTTGATTTCTTGAGGATGAAACATCAATTTTACTATGATTTTGAGTTCCATCATATGTCAATGATAGCTACCCTTGCATTTCTATTGTTTCACCACTCTACCATACCTCTTTTCTTGAGGTTGAAAAACTTGAAGTTCTACTGTGATTATAAAAAAACATAACTGGGGTATCAACAACAGATTCCCCTTGAATTTTGTGTTTGATCATTATAACCTTGTTCATTTCATGAAACTGACAAGATTGACAAAGTCAAAGTGCAAGAAAAACATCTACTTTTCACAAATCAACTAGATTGACAAATTCTATCGAATCCTTGTTTGATTCATTGGTATGTGTGTGTGTGTGTGTGTGTGTGAATACCAATTAGTCACTTAAGAGTCATTCACCCTTCCTTCCCACGACTTGACTCCTCTTTAAACGAATTGTTGAATCAACAACATAGTTTGGGAATCATTTTTTGAGTCTTGGGAACATCTCTAGCAACAATTGTGTTGAGTTGACAGTAATTGCATGTTGGAAACTATTTACATTGAGGATGTTGGGCATACACAATTGAGCATTTTCTATGGGTAGTTGTATAGTGTGTTTTTGGATAAACATCACATGAAATACCAGCTTGAATACAACTTGATTTAATTGTTGGTTCATTAATTTATCTACAACCAAACAACAATTAACACAAAGCTTAGATGCAACATGAACAAAAAATTTATGTATCATTGAATTTTCCATTGGTGTTGGTGATCCAGAAGGATCCCCACCGATATTATGGCCTCAATATTTGCAAAAAAATCAGTGCTCAGGCCGATTTAAAAATAGATTTTATTCCAACCAAGAAAAAATGTGTTTATGTGCTTCCAAAAGAAATCCACATGCATTTTCTTCATTCAAACGATAATGGAAATCCCAAGCAATTGAGATCAATCACTAGATCGCACATCTAACTTCATTGTATAGTCCTCTATAAGTTTCTTCTCGATCGAAACACCGGCTCTAAGAGAATCATCTAAGAAATATTTGACGACAATATTAACATTGTTGAAGCAACATTTATATTTGAGGGGATTCAACCCATAAACATGCTTTGGGAAAAAATATAAGGAAGAATTGAGCTCTAACTCGCTTGTTGATAGGTGGAAATGTTCTTCCCGCAATAGGGGATAATCACTTGATCAAGGCCCCAATTAAGCCTTTACCCGTTTGGTATAGTAATGTCCACCGATATGTGGGCCCGGTTGCCACCAAATGATTTTGAAACCGACTTAAAGTCAATCTAATTAAATCATTAATCTAATCCCAAATTTACTTTAACATAACTAAATGAAACCTAACTAATGTTATTCCTAATTTCCTATCCTAATAAAAAGTAAATATACTTTAAATATTAGATGTCAAAAGGAAGATAAATTACTTTAACCAAAAAATAATTAATTGTTTCAACAATTGTTAAATACAAATGTATAACATAACTTGTAGAAGATAACGATAAAAATTCAACATCTAAATGTAATCAACAAAAAGAAATAAGACATTACAATTCAAGAAATGAAAATAGTTTTAAATACCATAAATGAAATACCATTAAACATTTACAGAGTAGCAAAAGAATAGTCTAAACACTACAATGGAAATACCTTTCCATTAATCACCATCCTTCGAATATTATTATTAAATTTTGATAACAATATATAAAATTCAACATTTTATTCTCCAATCCAAGAAAACATCAGCATTTCAATTGGACACGATAGTAGTATACATGTGTTGATAAAACATTTGCTTACCTCAATTTTCTTCTCTTTGGAATAAAAAAAATTGATATCAGAATAAGGAAATTTTAAATGACCATAATCTCATGGTGTATCCCTCAATCTTAGCTTCATCATGCATTTTACGAAATCAAAATTCGAGTCTGTATGACCAAGATACTCTTGTTTTTGTCCAACTACCTGATCTCCCATGAAAGAACATTTATTCCATGTGCAACACAGTTGATTCCGTCTCGAGAATACTTTCATATTCCCTTCATCTTGTATTCTCATACTTTTCATTACTTCTATTCTCATTTTCATTACTTACTCTCACCTATCTTTTACACTTAGCTACTTTACTCTCACTTATCTTCTTATACTTATCTTCGAAGATATATATCTTCTTATTTTTCCTCTTCTATATACTCTTCTTACACTCTCCCTTATTTTATTTTACCTCTTCTATCCTTCCCCATGGGATTCCACACTTCCTTTCCCATATCCCCCCTCACTCTCGATCCTGATCACCTTTCCCCCTCTTACTCCACCACTCCATCCATATGTAGTCTTATTCCCATATCCCCATATCCATATCACTCCACTCCCGATATCGATCTCCCTACCCCACCACACTATCCCACACCCGTCAAACTACTCTCTAACCCCGCCATACCTCATCACCTCGTGACCCCTCCTCACTCCCAACCTAGCCATACTTCATCTCCCCTCTTGTCCTCCCATACTCTCTCCCTTAGCTTATTTTTCTAAGTCTTATTCCTTTTCATTGGCAGCCTATTACATCAAGATACATGGAGGACATGGAAACCAATCATACTGAGACATGTGGAAACCAATCATACTGAGACACATTGGTGTTGACTGGGTGATTACTTGGCACTGAATGGGTGATGAATGGGAAATGATTAGGAAACCAAAATTTTATTTAAGTCATGAAATTTCCTAAGGCACAAGAGCTAAGTTAAGACCTCCATAAGCTCCTTAACTTCGCCTCAATGATATGGAATCCCTTTACAATATAAACACCAAATCTTCACCAACCACAATGCATGTGGGACAAAAAAGGGTGGAATTTAATCCTTAACTTCACATCAATGATATGGAATCCATTTACAATATAAACACCAATATACATGTGGGACAAAAAAGAGTGGAATTTAATCAAGGGCTAAGATTGATCCATCAACCAAATCGACGACTGTTGAGTAACGATCTTCTGAAGCTCATAACTCAAGATCCAGATGTCTGTTTGGGGAAAATGATACCTCGTTGGAAACAAAATTTGACAAGGAAGACAATGCGATAGGTTTAAATGTCTGAATTTGGACATAATTCTTCTAGAAATTAAAATATCAATTAGTTATGTTTTCCTGACTTGCTGAGAAATTTGTTTGGAAGCTGGACTTCCCGAGGCTATAACTTGAGATCAATACATCCAAAATTATCTCAATAAGACTCGTTAGAAATATTGAATGATGAATATTACTTGTAAAATGGTTTCCATGGCTGAGAATTCTATCATGCTCAAAAAAGTAAAACAAAGTTCATTTTTTTTTAAACGGTCAGTTTTGAATTTTGGAAATAGAGTTTATTAAATAAAATTTTATTTAAGGATTAAGTGGATCCCAATTGGAGGCACAAATTCCAATGACATTATTTCATTAAGGATAATTTAATGAAGCATTAATTAAATTTATTTACTCCAAAAAAGGAAGCATGTGGAAACTTCTAGAAGAACAAAACGCTAACTACTTGGGAAAAGCATTTCAAGAAAGCTTTGGGAGCATATTTAAAATAAGGAGACCACCATCTAAGAAAAGGTTGGAAGATAAGAATAGCAAGGTTTATATCATCAAGATAGCAGTTTTCAATGATCAGTAAGTAGATAAATTTCTCATATGCAAATACAGATCTCCATTTTCTACATGATTTCTCTCAAAACTTTTTGTTTGTATATATCATAATGATGAGTTTTTTTTAGTGTTTTTCCTTTTATTCTTCCAAGTCTCTTCCTAAAAATATCAATAGGATTATTCTACAACCATATATGTGGTTGGTAGTGTAATTCAGGGTTGTCTAAATGATTCATGAAAGTTTAGTCCTTGCGTCTGGAAAACTTTATTTCTGAGCATTGGTCAATTGGTTTACTGAAATGCTCTGTAATGTTTAATATATTTTATGAAACTCCAGAGAGAAATAATTCGGAGTATAAATTTAATGATTTCTCAGGATTTGGTATTTCTAAGCATGAGATTTTTGGAGTATGCCCATCAAACTGTTTTTCATTTTTGAATGAAATACTCATTTAAAGTTATTTGAAGTGATCAACACCATATCATTTTTTTTCTTATGAGAAAATATGGATGAATCTTATGCTTGCATATGTTTCAAAAGGACGTTATAATGAAGGTGAACACATATTTATTTTAATATTGAATCCTTTCATTATCTTTTTATTATAAAGAAAGATGTTTGGTCCATTTCAAAGTAAATGTTGCACTCAAAGAGAAATATGGTTATTAAAGAACAATTTTACATACAAACTAAATAAATAAATAGTTGTGGTTTGTTGTTTAGCATTCTTCCATTTGATAACCCAATCCAAGAACATCAAGTTACATCTTTCAGATTATAACAAAGGATTACCACCTCTATAAAAACACAAGGGGATTTTATCCTTGTGAGATTGTTGGTTGGATTTTGACCAATCTCAACATCAACAACATGCCTGAATTCTTTTCTTTTGTCGGACTTCCCTCTTGCTCCAACATTGATTCCTTCACGAGATACCTCACAAAAATGCGAGAGCACTCACAAGTTGGTTTCCACCAGAGTTCATTCTCTTTGCAATCTTCAAGTCTAAACCCCACAATAGTGTGGTATCTATCCCCCCATTAATAGCAAATTATTGGTCCTCATATATGTGTTTGTTCTAGTTTTTTGGAAACTGGACGAGCTCCCAATCCACCCGATACAAGATGGCTCTTGATTATCCCC
>SNQJ01S0033558.1:40636-66539 GCA_010110895.2 Picea sitchensis | reverse complement strand
TGAGTGAGTTCTTGTATTATTGAAAGAGATTATGATACAAAAAGAGGGAATCTCTTGATCTACCAAAACAGAAAGCACATCAGGGACTCCGGAGTTGCGCTTTCTAAGATAACAGAGGGGTATGGCTCAGCCGCCACCTTGGGAAACTGGCCCAGTCCTACTATATTCAGTTTTGAAAAGCTAAACAAAAGCATATATATAAAAAGACATAATCATATAAAAAGAAGGTTGCACCTACATTGAGCAACATATCTTGACCAATGGTTGAACCGATGCTAGCCCATGATGATGAGATGTTTTTTTCCTTCATCCTTTCTTTCCTTGTTCTCATCCCTATGGACCATCGTACACATCTTTTTGATGCAGGCTGGGGCTCCACTCCAGTCTGCTGGTGTGATGTCTATGTGGTGGATGTAGTGCAAATATAGGTGGAATTGGCATGCGATTCGTTCCATTTTCTCCTTCTGGTCCCTCTGGTCCTCAGCTAGCCGTTTTCTACTAGCCTCCAGGTTGCTGAGGTGACTCAGGATCTCTGTAAGCAATTTTTTTTGGTCCCTGTTATCCTTTCGTCTTGCATCTTTTTGTTCAGAGATCATATTTCCTATTAACATCTTTGTTCTCCAAGCCTCCTCCACCGTTTTGTGGTAGAGGGTTACTCTGGGCTATGTGGCCCGTGGGTCCTTTATCCAGTCTTCTTCCTGAATCATTTGCTTCGAAGCTTTACCCTTGCATTTAGTATTGATTTATTTCTCCCACCTCGTGATGATGCTTTGCCCTTTGGTTCTACCTGCGTATGAAAGACACCCTTGGCTTATTTGGTCGTTTGCTCCATCCTTGTAATCCTATGGGGGCTTATCGGAGGTTCTTTCCCCTCAGGGATTCTCTTACTCTGAGTTTTCTTCATTCGTACCATCTCGACTGTTTTGTGGTAGTTTTTTCCTTGGGTTCTCCTCCTGTTCCTATTTGCACCTCCCTTGTTTTTATTATAGCCCCTACAGTTTCTCTTCTCCTATCTGTAGCTATTCCTGGTGCTTCTTCTCTTATGGCATTTGCCCATCTGCAGGCTCATCCTGCCAATCATGGTCTATCCATAGAGGTGTACCTTTCGATCATTTTTCTCTGTCTCGGTATCTGTGCTCGTGATGACCCGGTCGTAACCCCTGCACCAACCCTTGTCTCTGCACATTATACAACCAACTGTGCCACTCCCTTTATGTGTACTTTGGTGAGGTGTATCCATACTTAATCATGGTAACACCTTTTTGCCTTCATCCTTTGCTACCCGTCGATTACCTTCTCTTCTTTCCCACGAACAACCCCTATACTTATTCGTATTGACAGGACCTTGGTGTTGTACCCCCGTTTGTCGTGTGGTCTGAGTCTACATTGTAACTCGTGGTTGAGTGATGGGTAATTAGATTTTTCCTGCTTCCTTCATGCCCGTCAGTTATCCTTCTGCCTCCTTACTCAGTGTGGTCGTCTGTACTTTGGTTATTGTCACGGTCTTTTGTCACTAGTTAGATGTAGTTTGTTCTAAACTAACCATTCGGGATGTTACTCCAGATAGTGTCTAGTTCTGATCCTTCCTTGTTGACCCCCTCCTTAGTGATTATGTCTGCCAATCCATTTGTTGACCTGCGTACCCAGCGCAACTCCACTATGTTCCCCCATCTGCAAATGCTCCTGGATTTTTTCCAAGGAGTGTGCCAAGTGCCAGTGCCTCTGAATTTTTCCCACTATGGTGCCATTTTGGAGTCTCTTAACTGTGTTGATAACCAGCGTGGAATCACCTTCCACGATGGTGTTTTTCATCCTTTCGCGGCTTAGAATCTCGAGGATGTTCTCCAGGGCTCCAAATTCCACGGAGTTTTTGGTTGAGTTTCCCAGACTCCCACCGTATAGCCGGATTATGTTTCCATCACTAACCTTGATTACCCCTCCCATTCCTGTAATTCTTGGGTTACCTTTTGACGCCTCGTCAAAATTCAACTTGAGGGATCGTGCTGGGGGGGGCTTCCATTTGCGCTCACCTACTGGGAGTTGCAGTAACCGCCTTACTTGACTGCAATTGCCTCCTTCTTATAAGGGAGATTATTGTTTCTTTGAGTTTCCCTTCCGGCCAGCTTTCATTCCTGAAGCTTTGTCAATTCCATTCTTTCCAAATTGCCCATATGATCATCCCCGAAATGAGGGTCCAACAGAGGTTCACCTGTTCATTTTCGTTGTAATTCTCTTTCCAGATATTGATAGTTGCATAGATGCTACCTTGGATCCTATTGGACTGCTAGAAGATACCTGTCGTCGAGTCCCAAATCTTTGTTGTATAGATGCATTTGTTGAGGAGATGATTCATTGTTTCTTCCTTAGCTTGACAGAGGTGGCATCTTGATGGAGGCTCCAACCCCCTAGTTTCTCAGGCTTCAACCTGAAGGAAGCTCCAACTTTCCAATTCTCTATCTACAACTAGAAGGAGGATACAACCCCATAGTTTCTTAGGATACAACCTAAGGGAAGATCCAACTCCCCAATTCTATGGCTACATCCAGAAGGAGGCTACAACGCCCTATGTTCTCCATCTACAACCGGAAGGTGGCTACAACCACCTGTCCTTGCCCCATCCAACTGCTTCAATGTAGAATTAGAATGATGGAACCACTGGCACAGTATCACTGTGAGATATACTGTTGTAAACCTGTACCAATCAACCTGTAATCAACCTGTAACAACCAGTACCAATAAACAGTGCCAACATGTATCATACATCAATATGTACCTCAACATGTACTGTAAGAAAATGCATCAACCATGAATCAAACCTGTACAAATAACCTGTCACAATAACATGTACAAACAACCTGTAATCAACCTATACCATAAACAAATGCATCAACCATGCACCAAACTATACATGAACCTGTACCATCAACGAGTGATTGAACCATGCACCAAATATGTATCGATCATGCACCAACTACACATAAACTATGACTCATAAATATGTACCAACATCATCAATTATACACCTCATGTATGTGCCAACTTATCAACTACTTGTCTCAACCATGTACCCAACATTTACCTCAACCAAAAGACCTCATCAATTTCATCATCCAAATCTGATTTGTAACTCTGTAATAGACCTGGTGTATATAATCACATACCTGCAAACCTTCCTTAACTTTAACAACAAGAGACTAACATTTTGATAAAACTTTACATTAATCTCACATCACTAATTTTGGATTAGTCAACAGTCCTAAATTGAAATAATCATAACTATGTACCTGTAATGAATAAAGATTTGAAAATAGTACAAAATGCTCTTCAGTGTCTTTTATGCAATTCCTCAAGGTTTCACTACTTGCAACCTCTTAGAAAAGGAGTTATAGCAAAAATGACATACCTTGTTGAATTTTGTCTTATTCTAGAGAGAGAAATTGTAGAGAGTTCCCCGCATGGAATATTTGTTGTATGGATCTGAACATGGTACACATAATACTACAGACTATACAATAACCAATACATTTGGTCTTACTGAATTTGGATCTTTCATGAAGAATTTATGACATTTTTACCTGAAACACCTGTTTTAGACCAGTTTCAGGACTAGCCACAAACCCTATTTTCCACGGAGTGTAACTCCAAAAATACAATGACCCACAAGATGAAATTTTTATCATAGATACTTGGATATGTTTCCTCAACAAACTCCCAATTTCATGGTCTGAATCATTCTATAAAAAAACATTATATCCAAAATGGTGAGATGACATGTAGATAACATACCTTAGAAAACATCATCAAAATAATTTATCCTCCCTTGAATTTCGGCCTTCTTTACTTGACCTTCCCTCTAAAATTCAGCTTAGATATCCTTTGGTTACCTCATTCATCTGTAGATATTCAATATGATCAAGTTTAATTAAAATTAGAGACCCTTGCCTCTTATTTATACTTTTATGTAGCTTCCTCAAGGGGTTACCTTCTAACCATCTTAAACCACTTTCCTTATTTTAGGGTTAACCCGCTTATAATCACTTGTCCACTTAATATTTCTCCATTAACTTTATTATTTAAATAATATCTTTTGTATTCACTTTCACTTATACTACACTCATCACTTCACTTTATTATTTACCTTCTAAAATTTCTTAAACCACTTTCCTTATTTTAGGGCTAACCCACTTCTAACCACTCGTCCACTTCGTAATTTATCCATTAACATTATTATTTAAATAATTTATTTTGTATCCACTTTGACTTATAGTACACTCATCACTTCACTTTATTATTTAAATAATTTCTTTTTTGCAACCACTTTGACTACTGTGACCTTTTGGGGCTTCTAGATGACTCATGAGGGTTCTCCAACTTCACACGGCCATAACTCTCTAACCGTGAGGAGTTATGTGACGTTCCACACACCACCCGAAAAGGCATGGAATGTACTATACATCCAAAATAGTCTTACCTTCAAAGATACTCAAACTCATACCATTATAGATCAAACAAAATTGGGTCCATTACCCAAACCTTTGTGCTAAAAAAATTCTCTACCGAACATTCTTTAAGGGTTGACATCAACGACAACCAACCAAAATAATCAACACCATTAATCCTACATGGGGAAACTATCCCCCCTTCCTTTGTGTGCGTTTGTGTCCATCCTCCATCTAAGAATGAGCATTGGGGTGGTGGTCATCCCTATTTATGGCATGGATTTCATAGGGGATGCATGGAATCCCCTGGGCTATGTGTCACCCCATCCTAGGGGGATACTCTCTTCAGGATAAATCAATACATCTAGTCAATACCCTAGGGGGTGGGGAGGTTCGAGTATACAATTGGATATGTTCTTGTTTTGAGTCAACTCCATCACTGGCTAGGGAATATACAATTTTGTTGGCGTCTCTTTTCACATGTGAGGGGATGCATGTGAGATGGGGCTAAAGGAGGGACATGAAGTCTTCCAACAATCCTAGTAACCTCCACCTTGGTGAAATTTCCGAGGGGTGTGAACCATGGATGAATTTGGAGATGATATGTATAATTACCTCGGAATCCCATTCCACTATGAGTTGAAATATGTTGTGGTTGATTGCCAAATTAGTCCCCTTGAGAAGGCTCCAAAGTTCTGCAACATTGTTTTTGTTGAATCCCATATATCCTACTGTGATTTGTAAAACATTTCCCTCATTTTCTCATAGTACAGCTCTGAAACTCGTCGGCCCTAGACTTCCCTTTGAAGAACCATCAAAATTCAGTTTGACAAAGCCAGGAGGGGGAAGGGACCAAGTGTTCGGACTAGAGGAAATTTTTACTGGGCGAATGACACTCTATCGGGGGTCCTTGGAAAGGTGTAGCTGCTAATCTTGGAGGATGTGACTTTCCAAGGGATTACAATTCAAGTCTTCATGAGTCTATTCCTCATCTCTGTTTGTTTCCAAAACCAGGTTGATGATCTTTTTCCAAGTAGAGTGAGGGGGGGAGGAAGTGGAGTGGAAATTTTTTTTTTTTCTTTCTTTGCAAACTTGATAGACTAAGAATCCAGGTAACATTTTCTAGATGCGATCTAGGATTGGGTTTTGATAGGTGATTGAATCCCAATTCTCAATTGTGCTTACAATGCTAGCTCGATTCCTGGTAGAACGATGCATTAATTACATTGCCATATCCCAAATGGCTTCACTATGGTTGCATTGATTTAGGATATTCTCCATTGTCTCTTCCTATTGTAGATAGAGGAGACAAATTGAAGGGCCCACAAATCCTTGTTTTGTTAAGCTATCCCAAATGAGAATGCGGTTTTGAGCAATTAACCAGAGGAATATTGAGACTTTCGTCAAGAATTTTGGATTCCAAAGTTTTCCCCATATGTGCTCCTTTGGTTGCATTTGGTAGTTTTCGTACAGGTGATAAGTCTCTTTGACTAAGAAGTTACCTTTTGGAAAGTGGCCCCATCTGACGATGTTCGAACCATACCTGATATAGATTTTCCACTAATTAGCACAGTCAGTCTAGGCTTGCCTGTTCATTCCCTCTTGTATGTTTAATTCATGGGGTTGAGTTTTCCAAATGCGTCAGGGGTGTTGCAGTGAGTTTTCCTTCCAAAGATCTTTTACATGTAGAGCATCCCTTGATTGCATTTCCTGATAGAGGGGGTAGAGATATTCTATGGAATATAAAGGTGGTTGTTGCTGCCAAGAGTCTTGGCAAAATAGGAAGTGTTCTAAATTTTCTATCTCCCAAAACGCATGTTCCTGTATGAGAGGTCTATTGCACCATGTTGCGTTCCAGACGTTGGAACCTTGAATCGGATCATTGAGTCTGATAAGAAGGTCCTCCCTGATATTAGGCACATATTTTCATTTCCATATTCTCTCCCACAATTATTTGGGATGCTTGAGTCAGCGCCACTGGAGTTTTCCCCCCATTATACGATTCATTTTTCCTAGATTCCTAAGACCCAACCTACCCAGTGATTTAGCTCGGAAAATTTTGTCCCAGCCTATGAGTTCCCACTTATTATCCGGATGATGACCATGCCACATGAAGCTTTGCTATAGGTTTATGATGGCTCTGATGATAGACTGGGGTTCTTATAAGGTGGTGAAGATGTAAGTCGACAGGACCTAGAGCATGGATTTTAGACAAACCAGACGGGGAGAAAGGTTTAGTAATATGAAGGTCCAATTTCTTAGGCGATTAGATATCGATAGTAGAAGTTTGTCCCAAGAGTTGTTACGTGTGGCTTCTCCCATGAGGGGGACACCGAGATAATTGGATGGAAGGGAGATATTGGGGATGCCCAAAATTTGGGAGATATGGTTTTGGATTGCCACTAGGGTGTTGAATAAGTAGAGCTTATACTTGTCAAGGTTTAGGGAGGTTCCCGATGTGTCAACGAAGTCAATGAGGATGATTTTGAGCTTGTTGGCCTCCTAGGCAGTGGGGGTGTTCAACAAAAGTGTGTCATCTACAAATTCATGGTGGTAGGGACATGGTTGAAGGCTGTGGAGAGGTAGACCTTTGAGGGAGCCCTCCTCTACTGAGGCTTTGATGTAGCAACCAAGGCCCTAAACCATTATGACAAAGACGAAATGGGAGATGGGATGCCCTTGTTGAATGCCCTGGGTGGGAGAAAAGAGTCAGGAGGGCACTCCATTAACAAGAATGGAGAAGAAGGTTGAGGATGTGAGATGCATGATCTAGGTTACCTAGATGTTATCAAAGACAAAGGCTTCGAGGAGGGAGTGCATATATTTCCAACTTATTCTATCAAAATATTTAGGAAGGTTAGGTTTGATGAGAATACCTAGGACTCACATTGACTTAAGTGAGTTTATGACCTTATGCATTAGGATGACACTATCCATAACTTGATGCCCCTCCACATATCCTTCTTTATCTTTGGAGATGATGAAGGGAAAGATTGGTTTGATTCGTAGGGAAATAACTTTCATGATGATTTTTTAGATCACACTACAGAGTGCTATTGGATGGAATTGTTTGGGATGTGTTACCCTTTCTTCCTTTGGGATTAAAGTGAGGAAGGTGGTATTGAAGGCTGAAATAACTTTCCCTAACGTTATGGATTCGTCAAGTACCTGCCAAAATTCTTCCTGAATCAACGACCAACAATAGTGAAAGAAATTTGTTGTAAAGCCATCTGACCCCAGGCCTTTACCTGGTGGCATCTCTTTGACCGCTTGATCCACTTCCTCTTGTGTGATTGGTCGGTTCAGTGATTCATTTTATTCTTTTGTGACTAGGGGGGATGTGTCTGGTAGTCTTGCGAATAGAAGGTATTCGATCCTTTGTGGGTTCTGTAAGAAGATATTTATAGTAGTTTGTCAATTCCTCTTCTATGCTTGCGTGATCCAGGAGAGAGTTTCCTTGGTTGTATTCTAGTTGCGTGATCGTGATCCAGGAGAGAGTTTCCTTGGTTGTATTCTAGTTGAGTGATTAATTTGTTCTCTCCTGTGCACCATGGATATGTGGAAGAACTTGGTGTTATTTTTCCCTTCCTTAAGCCATTGTACTCTAGAATTGTTCCTCTAGAGTATCTCCTCTTACTTCTATCTCTCTTCCAGTTCTACCTGTAACTTCTATTACTCCTTTATCAGGCTTTCACTATGTCCCTTGCAATAAATACCTACTGCAGTGACTCAAGGAGTTGCAGAATTTCCTTCTTTCTCTATAGTATACTACCAAACACATTTTTATTCCATTTCTTTAGCTTCCCTTTGAATTTTTTTAATATTTTATGGAATTTATACATGCATGTGCCATGGTCTATTTATGCCTACATCCACCACATTTTGGAGAGGTTTTGAAAATCCAGGTGGTTGAGCCAAAACTTCTCAAATCTAAAGGACTTAAGTTTAGGTGTGGTAGCCATGTATAACCAGAGAGAAATTGGCCAGTGATCTGAGCCAGATTTTGGAAGAATGTTGGCTTCAAGGACCGAATCATCCAACAATAGTGATTCAGAGATGGGGAATCGATCTAATCTAGTTGCGACATGTTGGTGCCCCAATCTGTGGTTGGACCAAGTGAAGATACCATTTCTAGTTTCTATGTCTATCATATTGAGTTGATCGATTAGAGTTATAAACTTACCACTATCATGATCCAGTCGCTTGGTGTCTCCTGTCTTTTCCTCCAGCATAAGGATGATGTTGAAGTGGCCCCCTATCAACCAGTGCATTGATCCCAACAACGACCTAATTGTATCTATACTTCACTGGAAGAGTTCTTTTTCTTTAGCACTTTGTGTCCCATAAGCATTTGTAATCATCCCCTCTTTGTTAGAGGCTATGACCCCAAAGTGGGATGTGAGTGTGCCCATTGCGGAGAAAGGTTGGTATATGATAAATGTAGCAAGGTTCCATAATATTTCTAGACCCCCTGCGGCCCCATTTGAATCTTTATGAATGGAACTGCAGGTCCCCCAACAACATTGGAATATTTCCTCTGCATCATCGCCGACACATTTGATTTCACGTAAGAGGATAATGTTTGGATTCTCTACACGAATGTTGTCTCGAAGGGTCATTTGTTTGGACCTTCCATTAAGCCCTCTAATATTACAGTTGATGATCTTCATCATGACGATTTGAGGGGTGTATTGAGGTACCCTTCCATGAGTCTGTGGATCTTCCCTAAATTGAGAATGTAGTTCCCTACTTCTTTGATGATTTGATGTGTGGATTTGTGGCCCCAACGCTTTCTTTTGCGGGAGGTGTGTATTAACTCAGAGGCTAGGTATGAGGATATCCCTAGTCTTGAGGTGGATCATGCGATAGAGTCGATGAAAACTTTGTGCACTTTCCTGTTTTTTTCTACTGTGATGGTTTGCAACTCTTGTCTGTTGAAGGCCTCCTCCGGTTTCTCCACATCTATATCTGTTAGATCATGTTCATCTAGTTGCATTAGGGAATCCTCCCCATACTATGGCTTATCTACATTCTGCTGGGCTATTGGGCCTATTTCTTGGTTCTGTTCTTTGGTTTATTATGTTTGGTTCTTGGATTTTCCATTGTCTTTATCCTAGTTTCCATTCTTGTGGGGATTTTCTACGTCTTCTTCCTATGGGAGCTGGTTGAGGATGTCAAAGGAATTTATGGTGGGGATTTTCTTAGTGATTTCATGATTTTGTTTTCTGGGGGGTTGTTTTTCCTACCTATAACTGTGGTGTAGCCATCCTTTTGCTTCCTCTCCCCTGCTTTGATTTTTGAGCATTCAAGCGACAATCATGAAAGAGGTGACCATGTTCATGACATTTTCTACAGCGGAAGGGGATGTGATCATAGTCCATGGTTTGATTCCAGTCTTCATCTTGGTATTCTAGGGTTACTGAGCCTGGTAGAGCCTTCGATATATCCATGTAAAAAAATATTTGGGCATAGGAAGTGTATTTCCTCTTCTTTGTTTCTTTTGATTATTTTACATATCTTCCCACTGTATTCCCTATTCGCATGAGGATTTCCTCCAGAAAAGATTCCTGCGGTAGAGAATATAGTCTAATACAAACTGGTGCCATGGTAAATTCCTCTTTCTCTGGGATAAAACAATCCATCCAGAACCTGAGGAATAGCCCAATAGAGTTGTATAAATATGTCCCATTGTCAAAGATCTTGTCCTTGTCTTCTAAAATGTAGAGTATAATCGTAAAAAACCACTTGGAGTTGAGTTGCACCTCGTATTCTCCCTTTGGGTTCCACCAGTCTTTGATCCATTACATGAGGTCCCTTTATGATGGCCATGGGCCCAAAAACTTGCCTATGAGAGCATGATCTCTCATGAACTGGATGTGGTCTCCAACCCTGGTTGAGTTGATGGTGTATCTGGGAGGTTTGTCCAATTGTGGAATACATTTCCCTGGTTCCCATCCACAAGATTCCCTTGGATGAGACATGCTCGATTCCACTTCCATTTCTTTGTTGAAGTTTCGTTCCTTGGCTAAGATTTGTTCCCGCAAGTGGGGTGGTGGTTCAAAGGCTAGCCTCTTATCTCTCATTCCTCCCCAGTGGTTCATGGCCACATTCATGTAAGAGGGTCCCCGCAACCCCCGCCCCCACCCTCCTGGGTTCATCTTTAGATATCATTAGCGCTGACCTGGTGCAGCGCTGCAGACATGGGTGTGGCAACTTTGTCTACAGGAGGAGGTTGACGCATGAAGTAAAACACAATTATATATCTCAAGATCCATTTTATCCTCTTCAAATAGAGTTGTTATCTCAATAATATTACAATTCCCAGTTTCTTTTACATTTGGAACAATTTGAAAATGGATGATATGATACAAGAGTGTGGTGATGAAAAAGTATAAGATGTTGTATTTTAAAAAAATATGTTCAAATGGATGAAAAATAATAATATACTAATATCAAGAATACTAATAATTATAGTTGAATTCTTTCGTCTTATTAGAATCGTTAAAAAGTGATCTTATATATTTATATTATACCTAATAAACATACAATATCTCATGCTAATTTTAAACTCGCCAAAAAATCAAAATCAAATCAAATTGTATTTAGAGAATAAAAAACTACATAGGTTTATTTATCTATAGGACTTCTATGAGATTTCCATGTTTTAGTGATATTGAATATGTAATTTGGAAATTATAATAAAATATGTGATCTTATATGTTAACGCCTTGTGTTTAGAGTCAATTACATTTAGTTACACTCAATTAGACTAGTGGAAGTTACTCATGCATGGCAACCTCGGTTTTATGGATCATTTAACTAGGACTAGGTGGTAGTTCACTCGAGAGTGTCTAGAACTCTCTAGATCACTACTATGGTGCATTAGTTACTCATGTAACCTATATCTATTGTATATTATTCACTCTTTGTGTGTGGAATATGGTTAATAGAAATTATTTCATTTGTTTTTGCATTTTTTGTCTCTTCTCTTCACACCACTGCATTTTTTGTGTGCATGTATCTCAAAAACTCTACAAAAGGAACATATACAAATGTCTCTAGGTTAAAAACATTTTAACTCAAGTAATATTTTCAAGTAAACTATACTATTTATAAATCATCACTAAACTCTTGTAAAGTGAACATTATTTAAGTGAAATTGTGTACTTATAAGTAATATTAAATTATTCTCATACATAAAATAAAATATTAATCACAATTAAAATTTAACTTATAGGTCTAACTTATATTAATCACGATGTTTGCTATACTCCCCACCTTATTTCAATTCCTTCAAAGTGGACACATTGACCCCTTGTAATAAGGATATAAGAATAGACAACCCTTGTAATAGAGATCCACTAAGATGAAGCCATGAAACCAAATATCATCTCTCATTACAATTTAACCTCTTATCTAGAAAGAAATCTTTTTACCTATTATGTACTTATACCTTCAAAATTTCCTAATCACATTTTGTTTTGCTCAACCATACATTCACAAAAAAATCACCATTAACTAAATTTCCACATTAACATATTCTAATATATTTTTAGTTATATTTCAAGCTAATATAACATTAAATATAGAAATAAACTAATTATAAATGAACATAGATCATTATAATAAGCACTCCAACTCATTTTTAATATAAACTAATTATCAATTAACATAGAGCATTATGATAAGCACTCCAACTCACTTTTAACCAGAAAAGCATCAACTAATTGTTTTATTAAATATTGTGTGTATTTATCTATGAACCCTTTCAACCTACTTATCAATTCTATGCTATCCATGTAACTCACTTTTAACGAGAAAATCATCAACTAATTGTTTTATTAAATATTGTGTGTATTTATTTATGAACCCTTTCAAACTACTTATCAATTCTTTGCTATCCATGTAGTCACTTAGTGTTGGCTTTGCGGCATGGCATTCTATGGAAAATGTAGAAACCTTATATATTGTTAATGGTTTTCCCAGAAATTTATTGAACAAGGTCCGTTTAGAAACCTTATATCTCCTTATTGGCTTTCCGAGGTCGGTATATATTTTTAGGTATACTTTTTTTTAGAAACCATATATTGCGTTTTTGGCTTTCCAAGGTCGGTTTACCTTTTTTTTTAAGAAGTTTATTAAAAAAGTTGGTTACTTTTACTTTTTCTTACCAGGTCGATTTATTTTTGTTACTCTTTTGTTAATAAATTACGTAAAAGTTTACAATATTTAAAGTTATTAAAGTTATTGGTTAAATTGTGTAAAATAAGATTTTAAATTGGTTAAAGTTTAAAATATTTAAAGTTATTGGTTAAATTTAAAGTTATTAAAGTTATTCGTTAAATTTTGTTGATAAGATTTTGAAATATAATATTGGTTAAATTTTGTTGATACAATTTCAATATTTTGAAATATAATAACATTGTCAAGTGTAAATAAAATTTCACCCAGATGGGATAGAATCATGGCACTGGACGTCCATATGATCTCAATGTGTTCTCACCGCTGTCTCCATGGATCTCAGATAAGAACGTGTTCGTCGTATGCCCGTGCAGATATGCGTTTTTTCATGCGCCTGATGTGCTAAATAACGCTCAATTTTCCAGCCGCCAGTTATATGATAGATTGACCGTGGATATCTGTCTTTTTTCTATTTATTTATAAACCATATCTTTAGATTAGATTTTACGTTTTGGAGGGATAGTTTATTCCATGTTTCTTTCTTACTTAGCTCTTACGTTTGCGGCCCCTTCTGCCATTGAATTTTCCAGCCGCCACTAATATCATACATTAATCTTTCTAAATTAGATTTTACGTTTTCGATGACTTATTTATCGCAAATTTCTTCCTTACTTGGCGCTTACATTTGCGACGCGCGAGTAGTTTCCTCTTATCACAATTCTGTATTGGCTATCTGTTAATTGTCTTCGCAAACATTATATAATCAAGCTAAGCGTAGACAGATTTTAACATATTTTGTCCAACCAGACAGCCAAGGATATGTTCTGCAGTTGCGATTAACGATATCGCGGTTGTATCCGTCCAGTAGTAGCTGCTTCTCTGTTACTTATAATATTTTGTTGTTGTTAAAATAAGGGGGTGATTGTGTCTACTGATTGTAGTTGCTGCCTTAACGGTTGTAATTTGCAACCTGCAAACAGTTGCTTTAGCCATGACCATTGGTGAAACGATTCGAAGATTTCTGGTTCCGCAGAACTAAGCAAAAAAGCAAATGGGAGTTCCTCCACTAAAATGGGATATCAAAATTACCACCTATGCCCGTACATACTCAAGGGAAAGAAGGCGTGATTGTCTCCTCCAGCATTCCGAGGGTCACTATGAGGGAGCGACAGAGATTGGAACGTTCAAGAGGAGGAGGCAGATGAAAAGCCGAGAGTAAGAAGGAATGGTGCATGGTGGACACCAAAGTTCTGTATGGTCTGGCTCGAACCTTATTACCGGGGAGAGATGTAATTGCAAACCATGAAGTGTCACCACTGTCACATTTGACGACGGGGCATCAGGCGTGAGTGGTTGTTCTCCAAACAATCTGAACAATCTGAGTGTAGTTGCTGCAGTCCTGGCCAAAGTTGCAACTATTATTTGCATACTTATACCACTTGTTCTCATCCTCCCATGCATCAATGGATGGGTAAGTGAGTGCATGGAAGGGCGTGAGGGAAATAATGTTACGAAACACAAAAAGGAAGGAGCGGACGAACCAATGACCATCGACCAACGACCAACCCTGCAATCAGACTAGGGATGGGTTTAAGTATCTCTGGTTGGGAATAAAGAACCTCCTAGCCTTCCCCAAGAATCTCACATAGCCGATCCTTTTCCTTAGACACGAAGGGTAATTAAAATAGGAAATAAATATTTATCCCCTCAAGTCCCCTCTCTCGTGGAATCATAGCCCCCTATAACTCTAGTCTTTGTTCGTCTAGTAGCCAGTGATGTGTTTATTATTAATGATGATCAAAGCATTACATTTCTTGGGCATACTAGCCCTTTAATAATTTTTTGGGCACTCACGCCTCTCAGCATTGTAACAATACATTATTTAAAATGGGGGTTCGAAACCCAGGGTGTTACATCCCCTCCCCCTTATCTTGGCACTATCCTCAGTGCATATGAAAAATAGAGATCAAAATCTCAAATTTATTCAAAAATCTGTACTCTGCCCGCATGGCATCTTCATGCTCCCAGGTAGCATCTATAGCACCGTAGTAGGTCCACTAAACTTTTACCAGCTCTATAAATCGATTATGAAGAATTTTTACCTTTCTGTCCAATACCCGTACTGGCTAAACGTGAAGGTCTCCCTCCATCTCTACCTGAATCAGATGCCAATCAATAACATGGTTAGGGTCATGTACATATTTATTTAGTAAAGATACATGAAATAAATTATGCACATTCATTGAAGCAGACAATGCAAGCATGTATGCAAATGGCCCTATTCTGTCCAATATTAAAAATAGACCACAAAACCTAGCTGCCATATTTGTACAACTACCCAATTTCAAAGAGCTTTTATTGGGCTTCACTTTCAAAAGTACATGCTCCTGTACTTTAAATTCTCTAGTTGTCCTATTCTTGTCTACATAAACTTTCTGTCTATCCTGTGCTACCTTTAAACTCTAGTTGATCTTAACTACCTGGTGTTTCATGTCCTTGAGAAACTCCAGCCAAGTACCACTCTATTTGTTGGGTTGTCCCAACTTATTGGAGTATCGCATTTCCTACTTTACAACTCTTCAAATGGGCTCATTCTGAATAAAGCTTGATACTCATTATTCTATGTAAACTCAACCAAGTGTAAGTAAACTTCCCACTTAGATGGCTTATCCATCACATACATTCTCAACATGTCGTCAATTATTCGATTGACCCTCTTTGTTTTCCCATCTGTCTGGGGATGATATGTTGTGCTAAATTTTAGATTTGTGCCAAATACTTTAAACAATCCCCTCCAGAAATTGCAGGTAAACTTTGTATCTCTATCTGAGACAATTGTCCTAAGTATCCCATGCAACGTAGCAATTTCCTTCATGAAAATTTCTATAATATTAGATAATGTATGTGTTGTCTTCACATGCACAAAATGAGCATACTTTGTTAATTTCTCAACCACCACCATGATTTAATCATGTTTCTTATTTGTTATGGGTAATCCTGTGATGAAATCCAAGGTGATCACTTCCCATTTCTTCTCTGGAATTGGCAATGGTTGTAGCAAACCCTCTGGCTGCCTATGCTTAGCCTTCACCTTCTGACATTCCATAGATCAAGTGATGTAATTGGCAACATCCTTCTTCATTCCTGGCCAAAAGAAATGGCTTCTTACTGCTTTAATTGTTTTCTGGTAACCGAATTGTCCAACATAAGGAACATCATGAATTTCCTTTAGTACCAACTAGGAACATAGATTCTTTTTTTATCCATAAGTAATTTTTCTTCCTTTATCTCATACTCCTTTATTTTCTATTGTACATCTCTTTGCTATAAGTTTTCCTTTACCTGTAGGTAATGTTGATCTGTAACAAGATCATCTAAATTTTTTCTCTTCAAGTCCGATTGATGCATACTGACAGTAGTAGCATGCATGAGATGCACTCTTCTACTAAGTGCATCGGAAACTTTATTCTCCATTCCCTTGATATGCTTGATATCGAAGTCATATTCACTTAGAAATTCCATCCATCTTGTTTTCCTGGCATTCAAGGTTGGTTGTTCAAAAATATACTTCAAGCCAATGTGGTATGTCCTTAATTCAAATTTCTTCCCCATGAGATAATGCCTCCACATCTTCAAGGCGTGAACAATAAGGCGTGAGAAATCCTTGAATCGTTTCACCAAAGCTTGTGGCTGCAACAACCATTTGCAGGTTGCAAGTTACAACTGTTAATCTAGCTATTACAGCCAGTAAACACAATCGCCTTCTCATTTTCACAATCACAACAAAATCTTATGGGTGAGAATATTATGAATTGTGTTTATTTCGCTGATAGAGTCTCTAAACTTTAGACTCATTCTCACAAAAAACACCTAATGAGGAGGATAAGTCGATTGTCAATGTTCAAGAAAATGTTCAATTTAGTTAACCATTAAATTAGATAGTGTATAGTGTTGGGCAGCTGAAGCTAAACAAAGATACTATTAGTAAACCACACAATTGACACACTGATTTATATGGATGATATTCAGTATCCTTATTATTATTCAAGGGATAATTACAATAGCCAATCTCGGACAATCATCCTCTCTTCACACACATTCTGCTTTCTACACATCTTGCACTCTTATCTCTATGGGTATGCTTGTATATATAACATTTATCACTCACTTACACAAATTGATAATGAATAGATCACATAGTTACACGAACAATTCATAAATAGATTACACAGTAAATTGGTTGGCATGTTTCCAACAATCTCCACCTTGATAACAGTTTACTTGATATATCATACCCTTAATTAATTCATAACTTTTTATGCAAGCAAAGAGAATCCAAAAATCATCGTAACTTCTCTAACAAAACTGGTTCGTAAACATGTCTGCAAAATTCACTTTTGTATGGACTTTTTCCAGAGCCACTTCACCTTCATCAACAAGTTGTCTTATAAAATGGTACTTAACAGAAATATGTTTCATCTTACTATGATAAGCTGGATTTCTAGCCAAATGAATAGCACTTTGACTATCGCAAAATACTTTCTCCTTGTCGTGCATTGCCTCACACAACAAACCCTGTAACCAAATTTCCTCCTTGCATGCATGTGAAGCACCCATATACTATGCATCAGTAGTGGATAAAGAGACTATGTTTTGAAGCTTTGACATCCAACTAACATGTCCTCCTGCAAGAGTAAAGACATATCCTGAAGTGGATCTCCTTTTTTCCAAGTCACCTGCAAAATATGAATCTCCATATCCGCACACTGAATTATCATAGGTGATAGAATAACTGCTTGTGCCTCTAAAATATTCAAGCACACATTTCACTTCTTCCCAATGTTTTTTTCATGGATTTTCCATGTATCGACTAACAACATGAATTGCATGTGAAATATCTGGTCTAGTACTCACCATCGCATACATCAAACTTCCCACTACATTAACATATGGTACACGAGACATATAATCCTTTTCTTTGTTATTACTAGGACATAAACCTGAAGAAATCTTGAAATGGGAAGCCAAAGGGACCTTTATAGGTTTCACATTATTCATATCGAAACTCATAAGTATTTTCTCCACATACTTCTGTTGTGATAACCACAACATACCATTTTTTTTTCTCTGTGTATCTCCATGCCCATGATTTGTTTTGTTTCTCCTAGATCCTTCATATCAAATGCCCTAGCCAACTGAGCCTTTAACCTATTGGTTTTGACCATGCTTTTGCTTTTCACAAGCTTATTGTCAACATATAACACCAAAATAATGAATATGCCATTTTCCAACTCTTTAAAGTAAACACAATGATCATATTCACTTCTTGTAAAATTTAGGCTCACCATGAAGGAATCAAAATTCTTGTACCATTTCCTAGGAGACTCTTGTAGGCCATACAATGACTTCATGAGTTTGTAAACAAACTTCTTATTGTGATCCTCAACAAACCCTTCTCGTTGTTCCATATATATATCATTATCCAAATATCCATATAGAAATGATGTTTTAACATCTTGCAGCTTTAACTCAGGATTAGGTAACGCAACTAGTGCTAACAAAACAAGAATTGAAACAAGATTCACAACTGGTGAAAAGATCTCATGAAAATCAATACCTTCCTTTTGAGAATACTATTTTTCTACCACTCTTTCTTTATACCTTTTGACTTTATCACCAACACCCTTTTTTAGTTTGTATACCCACTTGGAATCGACAACCTTCTTGTCCTTTGGAAGTTCTATCAGGTCCCATGTTTTATTCCTCTCTAAGGAATCAATTTCTCTTTTCATAGCTTTCTTCCATTGAGCACTTTCAAATACCTTACTTGCTTACTGAAAACAACTAGGTTCTTCATCAATAGAAACCAAAGCCAGAGATGAAACATAATCGTCATATCTTGTAAGAGTATTCCTGACCCGTGAAGATCTCCTTAGAGATGGTTGAGGCATATCCTCATTTTCCTGGATATTTTATGCATCTTCATCTTCTTCTTCTGGAACTTCTTCATGCTCCTCCCTTTTTGAATATGGTTGAGTTTCCAACTGAATTGTTGAACTTGTGGTACATGTTCTTATCTCACTTAAACTGTAACACCCCAAGGCCGAGACCTTGCTGAATTGTAATTATGTTTATATGCTGGTGAGCCAAGTGTTTATAAGATGAAGACTTGTATATTTATTAGGCCGGAGAGCCTAGATGCTTAAGGCCATGAGCCTGATTTTTGTATATGTAAATGCACATATCATTAATAAAATTACATCATTACATGTAGACCGACCACGAAGAAAGATTTATGGGAGACTAAGCTCCACTTGGTATTTTAAGGGGGGGGCTAAGTGTCTAGGCTTAGGGACTAAGCTAGAAGGCTTACCTCTAAGGGAGTAATATTTCATTATTATTTCCTAAAGGCTAAGGTGGACATGATCGGTGTTGTCTTAAGTTCCTAGGAGAGGGAACGAGTACTAAGTGGAACTCATGCATCTGCAAGAAGATAGGTGTTGACCTGGCACATGCAGTATAGCTTGGAAAGACAACTCATTGGGGGTTTGCTTCCCATTCTGGAGTTTCTCCCCATCCTTGCGTTGGGACCAATATTGAGTTTCCTCACGACCCTTACGATTCTCTGGAATTCTGTCACCCTTCCTAATTCACCAGGGATTCAAGCATTGAACAAATTCTCCATCATCATCGCCTCTGTATCTAGCATACACCTTTGGAATCATGCAGTCGTACTTGAGTTATCCCGTGTGTCTCCTGTGAATCCCAACGCACCATGTACCTTGCCTGAGTTGTACCATGTCTTAACAATTTGTTTTTACAGGCCACGCAGTTCCCTGAATGAGCGTGGCTTCTTGCCATCATCTGCTCTATACTGAGATTTGTTGTTGCCATCACCTTTTCTGGAATTGTCTTAGGAGATGGATTGAAGAAGGAGGTTGTCAGGCCTGTGGTTTGAAGAGGAGGGTTGTCAGGCCCATGAACTGAAGAATCGGTTTGTCAGGCCTACAAGAAACTCTCTCCAGGTGAGAGAGGTTGTTGGGAAAGTGTTTTCCCAGAGGGAGCCCAACTGCAACTATAGTGCTTGGCTAATTCTTATCTGACATGTTGTTGAAGCCCTCAAAGGGAAGTGGGGCAACCAAAGGACTGTTGAGAAAATAAGGGGCACACTTCCTGGGGTGGGACAGGCATGTTCAAAATGAGAGGTCATAGGTTGTTAGTGTAAGTTAGCCGTGGGAGATAATCCTTCCTATTGACCTGTGTGAATTTCATGTTGCCCTTTCCAAGCCTACTAATCCCTTGCCCGGTGGAGTTTAGTCCGAGCTCGGAGCTGACCCACTTCTCAGTGTGATGAGGAGCATGGTCTAAGGCTAGGAGGTTCATGGAAGGTCTGCATGCAGTTGGTGGTCATCTATTGAAATATAAGTACCAAAACTTTGTTGAGTGTATGTTGTGTAATTGTACATGTTTTATAACTTGATGAGTAATGCCTAGATATATCATATATGTTGTATGTGTAGGCTTACTGTTATTTCCACACTAATCTGTGTATGGTTAGGATATGTTGTCTATATGCATATATTGTCAGAATATTTTAATCATTATTTCCGCATGAAGAAGTGGCATGAACAAAATGTTGTAACTGCTAATTTGCGTTAGATATGAATGCATATAAATTTACAAAATGGTATCAGAGCATAAAGTTTATTCAGTGGCATGGCTTGGCCTGTTTGTTAAGGACGATGATTTCACGAATTGGTATCAGAGCTAAGAGAGACGTCCAGGAAGTGGCATTTCCCAGCTTTTTGGTGGATGGGGACGTTACAAAATGGTATCAGATCCATGGTTTCAACACTAAGCCTAGATGTGCCATGTTAGCGGAAGTTGGAGCAAAAGTTTCGGAAAAAAATTGTTGTCGAAATGGGAAAAATTCAAGTTAAGAGCCCTTGGTTTCTACCTGGAACCTCGATGGGCCATGTATGATAAATTCATAGTAGAAATTCCAGAGAATTTTGATGTACAGAGTGTCATAAGGGCATTGAAAGAACACTTGGACTATGTTCGAAAACACAGGAGGTGTAACAAGTTTAAGAAATGGCCATAGAGAAAAAAATCAGAACATTCGTGGTGTTGGGCTGTAGGATCTGTTTGGAAGAAGACGGGTCCTTCACAACCGTCATATCTGGAGAAAGGTGCAACAGGTTTAAACTGCAAGTCCTTCAAAATTTGCAAGTTCGACAAGGTTTATGGGTTATAAGAACAAAAAGAGTCGAAGCCCGAAGTTCTGAAGTCCCAAAAAGGATATACACCGTAGATCCAGGGGGGTAGTATTGATCATTGGATTGACTGGAGATAGATTAGAGTCGGTGGATCTATGCGCAAGTGGTTGTGAGACATAGATCTCATACCAGTTCGTAACTTCGGATTTCGACGGTTGGGAGAATTGGGGTGTGTTGGCGCACAAACCACCGAAGCCTGAAGTCTTAAAGAAAAAGAGAATAAGTGGTGTGGAAGGATGATTTTGCTAGTGGTGATGTGGACCTTTCCTAGACATGCCATGTTCCACCACCTTAGTTGGTGACAGTTGTACTATGTGGACCCCAGAGGGTAAGGAAGTTTGGGAGTTCGTCATTCGAAATAATTGGAGTGTGCAAGTGTACAAACTTTCGAGGCTCGATGTTCTGAAGTGACATGGTTTGCTAACATCACTTGAAATGACATGGACACATGGGATGTATGCCACATGTCAGTAAGTTAAGAACCTTTGGATGATTGAAATTCCCTATAGAACATGACACGTGACACCCGTCTGAGTGGGCCACGTGTACACTTCTAATATTTCACCACATGGACCTCCTCTCGAGCATGGATGGTGGGGCCCTGATGGTCACAGTGGACGCGTGCTGCCATATTGTGAAGTCTGGAGACTTGAAACTCTGGAAGTAATGGTTCATAATGGAATGGAAGGAAGAAGTTTCAAAAGTTCTGTAGCGTCGAGGTGACATGACTTAATGACATCACCAGGGGTGATGTGGAAGTGTTCAGAGATTAGCGGTTCAAGAGTTTTGAGATGTGTGGATGTGAAATCCTCCGAAGTCCTAAAGCTCTGAATCTCCAAAGTCCCGGAGCTCCAAAGCCAGGAGTTTTATAGTGGGAATCATCCATTAGATGTTGGGAAGTCGTGGACTATTGATCCACCCTACTTCGCAAGTTTTCCAATTCGTCAATCCGAGAGATTTGTTGGAAAGTTCTTTGGAAACCCCCGAAGCCAGAGTCTGCAAATCTCTAATCCACCTTAGATCTGAGAAAGGAATGTGGACCGTAGATACACCATTCTTCACACGTTGTCAGTTCGTTGTCTGTGACGGCTGGGACGCACGAAAAAAGGGAAACCTCTGTAGCCCTAGAGCCTAAATTTTCAAGGCTTCGAATAAGTGCCCAAATCATTTGCACTGAGTCACAGCTGTGGTCACATGCGAACCAAAGGGATAATAAAAAGGGGCTAACGCCCAAAAAGTTTTTTCAAAATAGAGAGGGGCTTAGAGATAGAAGCCCGATGGGTTCTTGACCGACCAAGACCCGCTAAAAAAGGAATCTGATATTGTTTTGTTGAATGAGATAGGGTTATCTTGGAAAATTATTAAGTCGAGTAACCTGAAAAAAAAATCAATTGACTGCACATTTTTGGAGTTAACAATTGACAGAACCAAACCGAATTGTTAGAGGAATGGATGTCCATTTGGTGTTGAAGGAATGAACTCCAATGGACATGGAGAAGAGATAGATAAATAAGAGAACATTATGAAAATCATTAAAAAGTTGCAAAAAGATGTCCAAATTCACCGACCATATAACAAAAAGATTTTGAAATCCAGAGAGCAACATGGAGAATTAAACATAAAGTTGATACAGAGCCTGGAAAGAATATAAAAGAAATTGGATAAGGAGAGTGGCTCAAGAAAATAAGGAAGTCACATAAGAACAAAAAGTGATAGCAGACATCACAAACACTCCCCGAGGAATTCCAATAAGAGAGCACATAGAAGCTCAATTCCATCCCCTGTTAGGAAGCATAAGAGGTTCTGGGTGGATGAGTTATGAGGAGAAATGAACAAAATCAAACCTCCCACATTTGATGGGGAGAAAAAGAAGGATGAAGATATAAAGACATGGCTACTCGGCATGAGAAAGTATTTTCAATTGCATAATTATTCTTCTCATGCAGAAGGAAGAACTACCATTTATCAACTCAAAGGTAAGGCATCCATGTGGTGGGATCAGTTGGTCCAAGTGTACCACATCGATGAGAAAATGTTACTTCAAAAATAAGTATTTCGAAAAGAAATACCTCGCCAAGAGGTATTATGACATAAAGATGAAATAGCTCTTTGAACTCATGCTTGGGAGTATAACAATAGATGAATCTGAAAGAAGGTTTTTAGAATTGTTGAAGTATGTCTCTTTCATCATGAATGAGACAATAAATATTCAGAGGTACTTGACTGGGTTTCCATCATTCATCAGTGACAAAATACAATATGATGATCCCAAAACATTGGAGGAGACAATAAGGCAAGCTAAGTATTTGTCATGTTGTCTTGTACTCGATTGTTTTCACTTATATGTTTTATATCACACTCATTTGATGGTTGTCACACTTATGTTATTGTGTACTTCCAATAATGCACCCCAATTTGTTACTTTTATAATGATTTAATTTTGATAAATCTCTTGACCTCCTCATGTCTATGATAATATTTTGATTAAATATTGTATTAAGAGACTAGTTAAGGAGAGTAAGTCCCAATTTCCACATGAATTTGACGTGAATGACTGAGGTGAGTTGTAATATTTCTTTGGAATTGAGGTGAAGATCGACCATCAAAATAGTGAGTAGTATATAAATGGAAGAATGTATGTTGAAAATGTATTTTCAATCTATTTAGGATGGATAAATCTAGACCAGTGTGCACTACATTTTAAGTGGGTGTGTTTTTTTCTACTAACATGATGCCTAAGAGAAAACATGAGGTAACATGATGCCTAAGAGAAAACATGAGGATGAGAGTGGTAAAAGTCCCACATGCTAGTGATGTTGGTAGCCTTATGTATGCAATATTGTGCACAAGACTATATATTGCACATGTAGTAGGATTTGTAGGTAAGCACATGGAAAATATGAGAAGAGATAATTAGACAATGGTCAAGGACATTAGGAACCTATTAGACATTGTTGACTATGCTATTTGTTATTAGGAATATTTCAAATAAAGAATCTTCATACGCATGGATTTGTTGATTCCAATTGATATAAATTGGGTAGGTGATGTAGAAAATGAAAATTCTATCTCTCTCTCTCTCTCTCTCTCTCACACACACACACACACACACACACACACACACATTATTTGAACTAGTTTTGATTTGGAAGAGTAAGAAGCAACAAGTTGTTTACATTCGAGTATTGATGCAAAATACATTGAAACTATAGAGGCTTCTAAGGATTGTGATAGTAAAACTCTTGGTTGAAAAATTATGTAAAGATATTAGACTTGAACAGGGTCCCATGCCTATTTTTGTGACAATCAGAGTGTTATTTATTTGGCAAAGAATCTCAAGTTTCAACCACATACAAAGGATATTATGGTGAAATTCCACTAGATTAGAGAGGTGGTGGAGCACATTGAGGTAATTATAATCCATATGGGGTATCCACTTAGTGAACCTATGACATAACACATGAATTCATGGAATATTAAGGAATACCTCTAATTTTACTAGATATTGATAAATACCTCCAATAATTATTTTGTTGAAACCCCCTCCCAACAGATCCTTCCAATAAAAAAACTCTACTTATACTAGATATCTCATATTTTTATGAGAGACCCCTTTTAATACCCACCAATACCAATAAATTCCCCCTTACCCTGCATCTTCCCCTCAATACCGATAATTTCCCCCTTACCCTGCATCTTCCCCTCAATACCGATAATATATTGACTTTTGTTTTTCACAATTGTAAAAATCCCTTTATTAATGAATGTGATAATATAATGGTCAATAAGGTGAAGGCCCTATGCTATAATCAAGGTTAGGACTATGATTCAAGATAATGTGGAAAGTAATCTTTAACCAAGGTAGTGGATGAGGATTCAACCTTGGTTGATGTGATTTTTGAGTGGGAGATTGTTAGGATATTGTGAGTTACATTTGTATACAAAAAACGTAAACAAATCTTTGTATTGTATTCTTTTGTTTTCTAAGAAAAGTTGATTCCCAATTGTATTCATGGTTTTAGGAGTAGTGATGTTTCGATGTTTTCTTTATAAAAGAAAAGAAAACAACAAGGAAAACATTGATTTCCCCCATTGAAAATAAAACTTCTTTATTGATGTGTGTGTGCTCTTTTTCTATGGTTGTTTTGTTATTTTGAACTTCGTTTTTATATTGAATATGTTTGTGTTATGGATCATTCTCCATTTGTTGCAAGTTGCTCTAGAGGTTTAACATCTACTTCAATCTTTAAGTTTTTTGGATGATTTATAATTATTATTGAAAATATTTGTTAAAATATTAATCTCTTTATAATTTAGCAAAATAAAAAGTCTAAATTTTACACAAAATTCATGAATAGAGATGAAAATTTAATCTTATGATCAATGTTAGAGTTTTGTTGAAATTGTGTCATAAATGTTAAAAAAAAAACCTCTTTTACATAATTTTTAGCATATTTATTACAATAAATCATTTTCAATTCCCCTTTAATTTATTTACCTTCTCACTTAATATCTTAAGTTATTTATTTACCTTCTCACTTAATATCTTAAGTTATTGGTTGCTAAGATCTTATCATTTTGATTTAGCTACCCCGTAACTCTTTTTAAACCAATTTCATCTACACCATAGTTCCCAAAAATAGAAAAACATTCAAACCACACTCGTAACTATATTTTATAGCAATTATAATATATTCTATTACATCCTTTCATAATAATATTATTTTCTTACAACTTTTCATAATAATATTATTTTAAAAGACTTGCATATTATATTTTTTTAATTTTAAAGATGGGATAGTGGATGGAAAATAAAATTAAGCTTATTGCTTTCATAAAATTAGTGACTAGGTAAAGACATTTGATTAAAAGTTTGTTTTTGTTTTCTTTTTTAATTTAAACACTTTTTCTTATGATAAAGTGTTTATGTTCCCTGTATGTTTTTTGATATACAAATTCCATTTTTAAATTTTAAAGATGAGACAGTGGAGGGAAAATGAAATT
>SNQJ01S0033558.1:21815-31871 GCA_010110895.2 Picea sitchensis | reverse complement strand
GCCAACAGGTTCATGACATCTTGGACAGAGCCAATGCTAAGTACAAGTAGCGACATGATCAACATCGGGTGCCATACAACTTCCAAGTGGGTGACAAAGTGTGGCTGCATTTACAAAAGGAGTGCCTCGCTGGACCCCACCGCAAGCTTCATCCACTCCGATATGGGCCATACACCCTCACCAAGGCTGTAGGGGAAAATGCCTTTGAGCTCAACATTCCACCATTCCTTGGTTTTCACCCGGTGTTCAATGTGGACTGCCTTCGGCCCTACTTTCCACCTCTACTAGACACATCCGACAGGAAAGAACAACTCACACCAACAGAGTTAAATCCAGACTGCATCGAACAAGCCCGAACTGATCAGATCATGGATACACAGATCAAGAACACCCGAAAACAAAGGATACCACTATATAGAGTTGTCAAAGTAGACCAACTCCTTCACCAAGGAAAATGGCTCACCAGGGACCAGGTTCAACAGAAGTTTACTCATCTCATGGAGGAACTCAATGCAATGGGGACCATTGCTTCCTAAGGGGGGAGGAATGGCAGGTGGATATTCGTGGCCACCCACCTATTCCACTTGGACCCCCACCATTGCTTCTTTCATTTTTTCAGTTTTCGCGCAGTTAACTATTTTTAGCAATTTTTCGGGTCCTGAACTTCCGGAGCCGTTTTGAGGCCTTAAACGACATTTTTTTGGGAAAATGGGGAGAAACATGGATCATTGATCATTGATGCTCACCCAAAAGTTGTAGTCCTCGGATAGATCCTTTTAACAAGGTATGGAATTTGTCAAACAAAGATCGTATGCCAAAGTTACGTCCTCGGGAAGTTGATGTACCAACTTACCCAAACGGGGCCCATAGTCTTGGCGTTTCATCTCCTAGGGTTAGGTCTTTGGATGTTTATGGTTTTCCATTGTTTCTCAATAATAATAGGCCTTCGAGACTCATTGTAACATAGTTCATAGGCGAGTAGCTGCCACATCTCTTCTCAGAGATAAGCTACCAGCGCCCTAGCTAGTTTATTTCCATTGTCTGTAAGCATATTTCAGTCATTTGTTATTAATGAAATGAAGTCTTAATTCCGCTGCATCTATGTGTTTATGTGCATTTCTGTATTTCATTGTGTTCCTACATAAATCTGGATCAACTTACCTCGAAAAGGCTTGATGTCGAGGAGATCCCAGTCGTGGATGAGATCCTCCACCCACTCTCGAGTCGGATCTCTTACAATACAGCCCCCATGCTTTTCGCTCTGACTAAGAGAAATGTTCAGGTCCCCTGTGATTATAATGTTTTCCAGGATCTCCTTATCCACTAAGTCTCTCAGAGAGTCCCAACAAAATTTCTTTTCCCCTGCAATTACCAGAACATAAACATTGAAAAGACTAAAAACCTTCTTCGAGTCTTCGTGTTGAAACTTTGTGAACAACCAATGAACATTTTTTTTTCCAGCTACCATAATGAATTTGGAAGTGTTTCAAAGAGTGTCCAGACCTCCCGAGGCCCCTCTGGCTGAGACAACCATTGTCCCGCCTTTGTTTCAGTAACTTTTGTTGCTTTGAAGGAAGAGATTTTCCTCCAATTTTGTCTCCTGGACTAGCATTATGTCTGGGTTTTCTGTCATGATTAGGGTCTTCATGGCTTCTTTTTTCATCTTTCTCCCCAAACCTCTGTAGTTCTAGGAGATCACTTTCATTATTTATTTTTGTGAGAGTGAGGGCCTCCCTTGGATTCTTGTCCTTGATTTCTTGCCATATTTGGGGTTTTAGCCAAAAAAAATTCCGAAGTTGGTTGGCTTCCCTGCACTTTGTCTTTGTATGTTTCTTTTTCTCTCTTCTCCCTGGATGACATCCTTCTCCTTTCCGATCTTCGGACCATGGATAGAGAGTCTCCTATCTCTCCTTCCTCCTCGGATTCTTTCGAGCCTTGGCTTTCCACATCATTGGCTCTGCGCTTATCTTTGGATCTTTCTGATTCTCTTTCCCCATGCCTTGAATCCTTTATCGCTAAATCCTCTTTGGTCTCCTTGTCTTCAGTTCTTGTAGTATCGATCTGCTCCTTCTGAGGTGGATCCCCTTCAGGGAGTTCTTGAGAAACCAGGCCAAGGGTTCCGAACATGTTTCCTGAATCTTTTGGATGGAGGTTTTTCTGGGACGCACAGTTACCTTTGGAATGATTTCCTTTACTCTCTTCGTGTCCTACCATATTTGAGACCTTTGGGTTAGCTTTGGACCTCTTGACCTGCTTCCATCCTTCCTCTTTGTCCTTATCTTCCTCACTATTTTTTGGGCAATTTCTGGCATAGTGACCGTATACATGACACCCCCGGCACTTAAATGAGAGTTGTTCATAATCCAGTTTTTTAATATGGGACCAGCGTCCAACCTTGATTTTGATAGATTTCGGAAGCCCCACTTCAGGATCCACCTCCACACAGATTCGGGCGTAGTCATATTGGTCTTAATTGTTTTCCCTGTCAATGAATTTGCCCAACGCATCTCTTATGTGTTTCAATGAGTCCCAATTTCAACAATGTATTGGGAGATTAGGCAATCTAACCCACACTGGAACTGCTGAGGGAACGTCCTCTTCTAGGTCGAAGTCCGGAGTCCACTTATTCAAATACAATCCTTGGGGTCCCATAAATTATGGGCCATTCTTGAAGATCAACTCCTTATCTTCTTTGGAGGTGAATTCAAAAAGGAAATAACCTCTACCTAGGAAATGAGAGGTGACATTCTGTTTAATCAAACGCTTCCAATTTTTTATCACCCAGGTTTCAGTGGCTTTGTGGGATGGCCACAGGCCAGTGAACTGCCCCACAAGCGCATGCTCAGTCATTGACAAAGCGACCTGTATAGGAACATCTGGTGAGAGGGACACCTCCGACATTTCTTCCACTCTTTTGACAAACTTCGAGCTTTCGGCCTTCTTCTTCTTGGGCAAAGAGTTGAACAATGAGTAGAAGGCAACATCGTTTGGTAGGGGCGGAGGAGGTTGGGGAGGAGAGGAGGCCCTAGGCGAGCCTTGTTCCTCCATGGTCGTGGAAACCCTAGTAGAAGAGCTATAGAACTACAACAGTTGCTTGTTTTCGAAAGGTCGAGACATTTATGTCAAATGTATTATTAACCTATTTATGAGATTTTTTTTTATTCAAAATGTATTATTAACCTCTTTTTTATTAATAATTTTTTTTCAATGAAAAGTTGTTTGAAACTTAATAATCAATATTAATAATGTTTTGTATGAGAGAATTCATAATCCAAAATATTTTTTTCTCAATTTTTAAAAAAGACAATGCAAGCTAACTTGAATTTAAATGGTATGTAATTTATTTGGACATAATACTAAACACAAAAGTATTGCAAATTAAGAGAAATTTATAACTATAATTAAAATTATAATGAGCTAAAAATATCTTTAATTTTTGTTTTAGGTTTATATGTCATTTATAAGAATAAAATTATATTTATGTAAATTAAAAAATTATATTTATATAAATTTAATGTTTTCAAATAATTTGTTTTAGGTTTATATGTTTGTAAGAATAAAATTATATTTATGTAAATTAAAAAATTATATTTATATAAATTTAATGTTTTCGAATAATAGCATGAGGATCATTGTTTTAAAACAATGAAGTTTTCAAATTATATTAAATTTCTGAATATAAACTATATATGAAGTTTTAAAACATTCAATATTTAAAATGGAAAATTCCACTAATTATGAGAAACTGTAAACACCTTTCATTCTCCAATTCAATTCTGGATAAAGCTATTACATTCTATTGCTTAAACTAAATCAATTGTAAAAGTTACACCTCCCTCTCAAACAAACCAGAAATAAATAATATTTAAACCATTACATTATAGGTGCTTGCTTAGACATTATAGGTGCTTGCTTAGGCTGGCGAGCGCTGATCCAATCCAGGGTTTTGACTGGTGTGCTGACCAGGAACAGTTACATGTCGCGTACCGCGCTCTAAATCTTATAATAACCAAAAGAGCAGCTCAACTCCTGAAATCTATAAAAATGAGATTATGAACTAGTACAGATTTGCAGGCATAACTATAAATTTAGCAAGTTAAACATACAAAAGCAGTCTACCCTCACTTCCACCGGTGGATGTTCAGCTTTAACGATTATATAAATATGCTTTGTGAAAAGCTTCCCTCCTCCCCTCCCCTGCGTACATAGATAGATAGTTTAGGGATTTCTAAAGGCGATGAGGCTGCCTCAACCTTGGATAAGCAAACAGCGGAGTTTGCCTTGGCATCGCGTTTGCACATGCTTCCTTCATATCCAGCTGTGATGGATCGCCTTCTACTCTCCAATCGAAAGTATGCAACAATCGAGCCATTGCAAACTCAATAGTAAGAATAGCCATGGCAGATCCTGGGCAGCTTCTCCTTCCGGCCCCGAATGGAAGCATTCTGAAGTCTGATTGACCTCCTGAGAAATCCATACCATGTTCTTCCGCCCGCAGAAATCTCTCCTGCTTGAATTCCGAAGCATCTTTCCCCCACACAATGGGATCCCTTCCTATAGCCCACAAGCTCATGATTACCATTGTCTTCTTAGGTATATAGTAACCGCCTACTGTGGCAGCCTCTACAGACGAATGGGGAATCGCGAGCGGCAACGATGGGTATAACCCTAACGTCTCTTTCACCACACATTGGAGGTATACCATGCTTGCCAGATTCGACTCGTTGACTTTACCATGTTGGCCAAATACAGATTCAATTTCTTCCTGCAATCTTTGAATTACATGGGGATGTCTGAGCAGCTCACTCATTGCCCATTCTAACACATTTGACGATGTCTCCATTGCGGCGGCGAACAACTCCTGCACAAATACAAAGACAGTAAACAAAATGTTAGGCTGTTCAAATCTTTCAAGTCGGAGAATTGGAATAGAATGGAAATGGATGAAGTCAGAAAGGCATACAAATATAAGTGCCTTGATGGTTTCCCGTCCGATTTTTGTATCCGTGGTATTGGTCTCAGCTACTTCAAGGAGTACATCGATGAAGTCTTTAACATGAGGCTCTGTCTCTTCTTGGCCATTCGAGGCCGTGGCCATGCGATGATCAATATGGTCGTTTATCATTTTCTCAGCGAATGCATCGAATCTTGCCTTGGCGTTCTTAAGGGACCGTTTGATACCTTGCAAATCAAGCCAATCCAAATAAAGAATGAAGTCTCCGATGTTGAAACTTCCGACCGCAGTCGACACATCTAGCACCAGATCCGTGAATCCTTTGGCACCGGCACCCAAATCATCGTCTGAAAATTTCTTCCCCGCCAGTATTCGTCAAACTATATTCGCCAGGGTAGCAGATATGGCCTTGCTCACATTCACAGGAATTCTGCCACTCTCACTGTCCTCCCAAATTGAGCTGATCATCCCAGACACCTCTTCCTCTCGCACGTGCTTGAAGGACTCGATTCTCTTAGCAGTCAAAAGTTCTAACACTCATATTTTTCTCATTTTCCTCCAATGATCTCCATAAGGAGCGAAGGCAATATCTTCGTTGTAGAAGAAATACTTGCCCGCCGATGATGGAGGTCGGCTGGCAAATATCAAGTCATGAGTTTTCAGAAACTGTTTGGCCATCTCAGATGAAGAAACAACCACAGTAGAGACAGAGCCAAAGCGCAGAAACAAAATGGGGCCATATTTGTCAGCCAGATGTTTAAGAGTACGGTGAACAGGGAGTCTCAATTGGTGGAGATTGCCGATGATTGGCCATGGATAGGGTCCTGGAGGCAATCTCCCATTCCTTCGACTCTGGTGCAATATCCAGCAGGAGAAGAAGATTATGAAAGTCGCTGTTAATCCAATGGCCGCTGTCACAGCACTTCCCCTACTGGCTAATAAGATTGCAGGCAGAGGCAAAGCTTGAAGCAGCTTATCAAAACCCATCTTGTATCTCTGCACAGCACGGTTGAAAGACAACCAATATGTGCTCTTTATTTAAAGCCGTCTCCAAGTTTTCGATGGTCCATTTATTCCCATAAAAAGGAAAAACCACGGACGTTGAAGTTGGTAATGCGGATTTTTGCAGTTTTACCGGTATATTTTTCATTAAGTATTTTTTATTAAAACTTTTTATTAAGTTTTAGGGAAAAAAATTATTAGAATTAGAGATTTGAGTGATTGAGTTTATATAATTGAAGTGTTTTGAAGGTTTTTCTTAAATACATTTAATAGGTTAATTTCAAGATCAATCTGTAGTATGTGTCATTCCTGAGAAATCATGTTCTTCCCAAAGGGTTGGTTTATACTTTTTGGATTTTTTGGCAGGAATCTGGCTATGTAAATCTGTACAAAATCATGCTCATGAAATAAGTAAATGTTTAGCGGCACACAATGTAAGTCCGGGAGAGTTGAACTCGAAACCTCTTGGAACTTCATTTTCACTGCACTTGCCAATTGAACTGCCCCGAAAAAAACTGACAATTTTTTTTATTCATACTTGATGTCACAAATTATTTTTAAGATACCTTCAAATGCGTTAAGAGCAAAAAGCTGTTCCTAAATAACTCCATGGTAATGATTGACGTAACACCATTCGCGAGAATCATGTTAAGAATCCTATCTTACATTGGATGTGACAGATATTTTACTCATATTTTATAAAGTCGGTAAGAATCCGGACAAAAATATTATTTATTTTAATGTTTTTCCATGTTAATAATGCATTAAGTTAAGCGTGTAGTGTTTTTTTATTTTGTACTAGACAATTTTATTTGGTCAATTGCTTTTTTTTAACGTTAATAATGGAGTAAGCTCAATCGTTTTTTTTATATATGAATATTGTTTTTTATGCTGATAATGGAGTAAGCTAAATTGTTTTTTTATATATTAGAATATTTTATTAATTAAAAGTTTAGTTAGTTTTTTTTATGTTAATAAATTGAGTAAGCTAAACTGTTTTTTATGTTTATAATGAAGTAAACTAAACTTGCAATATTTTGATAATATTTTAGAATGTTGATTAATGTTTTGAATACGGAACAAAAGCTTTGAATGTAAAGTTTTGCCATACATAAAATTCCAATTTCGCAAAACTCGTAATATCTCTAAAATTTTGACAAGAGTCAACCCATAATTACGCAAAACTCATACTATCTCTAAAATTTTTACAAGATTCAACCATATTTTTATAAATAAGGTTTGTTCTATATGTATAAGTTTAGATAATTGGTACACCAATGTTATTGAAGAGCTTAATATACTTAATATTGATGAGCTTTCGTTTCACTACATCAAATTTATTGGGCATTGTAAAGGGATAAGTGATTTCTCACCACAACGATAAGTCCATAAGTCCATTGATGTAGAGTCCTCGTAATCCTCCCCAAAAATGTGTTTGTCTTGTTATTATTCAATTAATATGTTATTAGCTTCCAACATATACTTGTTGGAGTGTTTCCATATACATTATTCAAATTTGAAGAACAAGGTAGTATTTCATTGTGAAATGTTATTATACTGCCGCTGCATGGTATATAGTGATCTCTCTTGTAAAATGTGCATTTTTTTTTTTAAGGAAATGGGGATATAAAAAATAGGTAAATGAATAATGTCTATGATAAAGTAGTTGTTACATAAATGGCATGCCGTGATAAATTAGTTTTTTGGCAGTTTCAAACAAACATGCCTAAAGTGTTATTGTGCTCGGTTGGTAGAGGCAACTAGAGTTGCTTGTGTTTATATGTCAAGGCAAATTTTGCTTGTGTATATATGTTATGGTAAATTTTAAACATAAAACAGATTTGTTATAAATGTTTGTTTCAAAATTGTTGGGTGTAAGGTTTTTATCTAATTTTATTTTATAAATATTTTTTATTTTTATAGTATATATGTTTATAGGGAAATCTTATTTTAATATGAAAATATATTATATTTTTTATTTGAAAAGTTAAAAAATAAATTAATAATACTTTTTATTTTTATTTTGAATATGTTTATATATTTTTATTTTTTGAAAAAATAGATGTATTTTTTTTAATTTTAAAATATAAACTTGTAAAATCAAGTTGAATATATGGAAAATTTCGGGTGTTAAATTTAGCCCGTAGACTAGATATTCCAATTCTAGGAGCATGAAATATATTTAGATCAATTTAGAGATCCTCTAGCTCAAGCTTCTTGAAATATGGAGTTTTTCCAGACTCAAGCTTACTTAACTTGCTACCCTATTTGAAAAACCTTAACAACTATTGTGTCTTATGAATTATTCACTTAGAGGTCCCTTTACTCTTTCTATTTAAGTATCCAAGTATTATTGTGTCTTATGAATTATTCCCTTAGAGCTCCCTTTACTCTTTTTATTTAAGTATCAAGGGACTTCCAATATATCATTTTTTGGATTTTCTGTGAAGTAAGTCATTAATCTATGACCCATATCAATGAGAATTAGTCACAACTCACATTTTCAATAGTGAACTTACACTCGTTGTAACCTCCCCATTCTTCCAAGCTAGGCCAGCCACACACTCTAAACCAAAAAATTCTCTAAAACCATAACATAACATCATCCATCTTATTATACTATTATGAAATACACTACACAAAATCTACTCTAACACAAGTCCACATAGTTTAACTAAAAGTAATGCACTCAACCCTAGATTGAGTCGTGCCACATTACTTATAACATCGGAAGAAAATTTATCCTTTTAACGCAACTTTAAACTCAAATAATTCTGTGCACCAACATGTTGATCACACGGTACAACAATGCGCAAAACCACCCTCACGCCATATACCAAATTTGATTTCATTGTGTGCAGATTCTAATTCCTTGAATGCACACACGAAATATAGCCTCCGGTGTTCACATGATACACTCCTATGCACCTAGCCACCCAATCCTCTTTGCAGAATCATAACCAAAATCACAAGATTAACTTAACATGCAAGACTATAAATGATTGGCATATCAATGCACAACTACAAATACAGGTTATAAGCACCATACTTGCATGCACAAGAAATGTTTAAAAAAAAACAACAATTACCTATATGTGATAACATACAAGAATTAACCCATAACATGCATAGATAAATAAGCACACAGTAAACAAGACAAGTATTTAAACAACACTTATCTTTTATGAAAATCATCAATTATGCGCATAACTCTGACAGTCCTCCCAAGAATAGACTCTATTTCTCATATGCTTTCAGCAACAACCCCTGAGTTAGGTCCTAAATCCAGTAGGGAAAAAGGACTTCTAGTGACAAGCTAAGGTGTCATTCTCAACAAAAAATTCTGTATTAACTTCGCGTTGTTGCAACTAGCCTACAGGCTCTCATTTCCCATGCACCTATCACACCCAAGGAATCATGACCCTTCTCTGCTAAAAAATCCTTCGGTTTCCCCACTTGGCTTCTAGGGTTACCATCAAGATGCCATAAATGAAGTCTTTGAGCCCTACATCTAATGCCCAATGCAATAGGGAATAATTCTCAGCAAAAATCTCAAGTGGAGAGTATGCTCATGGGTTTGACAACGCTTTTCCTCAACAACTAATCTCTCACCCAAAGAGATTTCTCACAGGCCTAACAAACCACCACCTTAATATCCAAAACATTGGTTACTGCCCCACAACTCCTTACAAACTTCTCGGTGTAGATAAGGTGTTAATTAGATTTTTCATATAGCTCGACCCCCTATTGCACACAACAACCTCGAACAAAAAAATTCCCTGAATAATGAATCGTCCCCCCAAAATACACTAAGGCCAACCGTATATATTGTGTGCCTTCCACTTGACACTTATCACCTTTAGAAGTAGCTTTAAGACACTTGGTGACTCGTTCCCTACCCTGGGGAACCTAGGATCAAAAAATTATCCAACATTACACTTTTCCATAGATATTATAAAATATTCCCCAAGACTTAATTCTCACCCCCTTTTCCCATTTTTTGGTGGATTCAACCCCCCATCTCTTTTCTCCTACGACTATCTGCGCGTAGCAATGCATTGCTATATTAATAACTCAATATAATTACATGGAAAGGGGCA
>SNQJ01S0033558.1:9807-21491 GCA_010110895.2 Picea sitchensis | reverse complement strand
CCCTTATTTATGCACTATTCTCAGTGCATCATATACACATGTACATACAAAATTTAAAAAAAATTCAAACATATGAAGATACTATGTTCGCAATGCATCCTCGTTCTCCCAAGTTGCATCATCAGGACCATACGAAGTCCATTGAACCTTTATGAACTCCATGAATCGACTATGGAGCTACTTGATTTTCCGGTCCAATACACAAACCGATCTCACTTGAAATACGCCTTCTGGCTCCACTTGAATCACATTCAATCAATAATATGATTAAAATCAAGTATGTACATTTTATGAAATAACACATGGAAAACATTATGAATACATAAGGATGTAACAAAAGTAAGAATATACATGATAGGACCAATCCTCTCTAAGATTTGAAATGGCCCACAATAACACGTTTCTAACTTAGAACACTTTCCCAACCTTAGGGAATTTCTCCTGCACTCTCAAGAATACATGATCCCACACTTTAAACTCCCTATGGGTTCTTCCTTTATTTTAGCACATTTTCTTCTTGTCTTGGGAGACCTTCATATTTTTCCTGATCTTTAGCATCTTCTCCTCCATTTCCTAAAGCATATCTGGTCCAACTAATGCATAGTCTATTGGGTTGTCCCAACTCACAATTGTGCTGCACTTTCTTCCATAAAGTACCTCAAATGGGCTCATATTCAAAGATGCTTGGTACCCATTGTTGTAAGAAAACTCTACTAAATGAAGGTACTCTTCCCATTTTGATGGTTTACCCATCACATACATCCTCAACATGTCCTCAATCATCCAATTTACTCTCTTTTCTTTACCATCTGTCTCAGGGTGATATGTTGTGCTAAAGTTCATACTTGTTCCAAAACCCTTGAATATCCTTTTCCAAAAGTTTGAGGTTAACTTGTAATCTCTATGAGACACAATTATCTTAGGTATACCATGCAACTTAGAAATTTCTCGCATGTATATCTCAACATTTTTTGTTTCCTTGTGTGTTGACTTCAATGGAAGAAAATGGGTATCTTTCGTAAGCATGTCCACCAACACCATAATAGAACCACGTTGATTAGAAGTCCTAGGAAACTTAGTTATGAAGTCCATTGTCACAAATTCCCACTTCCATTCAGGAACAAGAAAAGGTTGCAACAAACTAGTTGGATGTCTATGCTCAGCCTTGACCTTCTGACATTCGATAAACCTACCAATAAAATAAAAAACTTCCTTTATCATACCTGGAAGAAAGTATTTCTTCTTGGCTATGACAATTGTCTTGTGATAACTTGTATGTCCTGCATAAGGAACCTTATGCATATCCGACAATATCAACCTCTTCAACTCTTGATCATTCAACACATAGACTATGCGTCTATACATGAGGATCCCATCCTCTCTTAACTCATAACCTTCAAAATTCTATTGTGACATACCTTGTTGTAAAGTCACACTTATATCCATATAGCGCAAATCGGATTTGGCAACTTCTAAAATTTTGTGACGTAAATACAATTTATACATGCTAATGGCTATAACATGCATCGCAACACCCTCTTGCTAAGTGTGTCAGCCACCTTGTTCTCTTTTCCTCTAATACGCTTTATGTCAAATTCATACTCACTGGGGAACTTTAACCACCTTCTTTGTCTAGAATTCAAACTTAGTTGTCCAAAAGAATATTTCAGACCACAATGGTCTGTTGTCATCTCCAATATTTAGCCATGAGATAATTTTTCCACACCTTCAAGGCATGCACTATAGCTTCCAATTCTAAATCATGAGTAGTAGAAACTCTTTCATGTTCTTTCAACTTCCTTGATGCATAGCATACCACTTGTCCATTCTGACTTGAGACTCCATCGAGTCCTTCCTTGCATGCATCTATGCACACAACGAAGTCTACATTAGGATCAACAACTCTCAAAATCAACGCACTTGTCAACAAACTCTTCAACAACTGAAAACTCCTTACACATTCCAAAGTCCATTCAAATCATGCACCTTTCTTTCGTAAAGATGTAACTAGATGCAAAATCTTTGAGAATCCTTCAATAAACCTTTTGTAGTACCCAACCAGTCTCGTAAAGGATCTCACTTCTGAGACATTTCTTGGGTTTTTCCATTCCTCAATGGATTTTATCTTCCTTGGGTCCACAACTATTCCTTCCTATGAAATAATATGACCCAATTAATGAATATCCCTCATAAAATGAACTCTTGCTCAAGTTTTCATAAAATTGGTGCTCCCTCAAAACTTTTAATACCATCCTAAAGTGTTACTCCTGCTCTTCTTTAGAATTTGAGTAAATAAGTATGTCATCCAAAAATACAATGAAAAACGTATCTAAACACTCTCTGAAAACTCCATTCATCAAACACATGAAGAAAGATAGTGCATTTGACAACCCAAATGGCACCACTGTAAACTTTTAATGACCATACCTTGTTCTGAATGTAGTATTATTGATGTCTTCCTCCTTTATTCTTACTTGGCGATATCCCGATCTAAGATGAATATTTGAAAATATCCTTGCTCCACTTAGCTAATCAAACAATTCATCTATTATTGGCAAAGGATACTTGTTTCTCATTTTTACCTTGTTCAACTTCCTTAAGTTGATACAAAGTTGTAACATACCCAACCACCCACAGGTCAAGCACGCCACTTTAATTCCACTTCTGGACTTCTTTTTCGACTTCTGATCTAACTTGCAATTAATAAAGATGCATGCAATATTCACATGCATAGATCAAGATTCATGTTACGACATAAATAAATGAGACATATGTCATGCACAATAATAACCAACAAGAATGCATATTGTAGCTATGAATTTCTTAGATAAGTAAATACACAATGGAATAAATACACAATCAAATAAAACCATAACATAGAGCACTTATCTTTAATGGAACAAATCACCAACTAGTTGCAGACCAAGCACGTTCCACCCAACCGTAGGCATTGTTATTTCAAGTCTCAACAGTAGTGTCACCCTCGATTCAGGGCTATGAAACCACAAGGGCGGTTCGAGAGTGTCACTCGGCTTCCCAAACCAGTTAGCACTCAAGCTCTCATGGGCTTTTCAACACCCACAACAATCCAAAGTACACGATCTCTCTTCTACCCAGCCTGCACAACCCAAGAGAATGGACCCCCTTCTCTGCCACACAGTCTCTCAGGTTGTCCATCTCTTTCCAAGGCTCTAGTGCAGCTGTTCCACAATCTCCATGTTGGGACTCTCAGGACTCACAGCTGTGAGAAAAACTTAACACGGGCTAAAGCATCTCAAACATGAAGGCCTTGATTCATGGCTGGAATACACCAACAGTATTTACAACCAAAAAAACCATGGATCCTCTCTAATAATTCATTTTCCTTTCCCCAAGAAAAGAAACCAATGAGGAAGGATGAGTGGGTGAAAGAATGAATGGAGTGAGAATAGAATGAAAGGTGTGAACAACAAGAAATTGAGTAAGTGAATGAGTGAAAAATAATTAACCATAAGAACAAGAACGAGAACCCCCCAAATGGACCAAGGACGAGTTTATGTAATTATTGGATTTAAGGTACCACTTAGATTATGTAGATTATGTAATTATTGGATTATGTAAATGGACCACATAATCTAACTACTAGCTTTGTACAACTAACCAACTTCAAATATATCTTCTTGGGATTCACTTTTAAAATGACATCCTCCCCCACTTTAAATTCTCTAGCTATTTTGTTCTTATATGCATAATGTTTTTGTCTATCTTGAGTTGCCTTTAAATCCTACTTAATTCTAACCATCTGATCTTCCATATCCTTGAGCAATTCTGGCCCAAGTACCACTTTGTCTACTGGGTTGTCCCAACTCACTTGAGTATTGCATTTCCTTCCATACAACACCTCAAATGGACTAATTTTCAATTAAGAATGATACTCATTATTATAGGCAAGCTCAACCAATTGTAGGTAATCTTCCCACTTAGATGGTTTATCCATCACATACAATTTCAACATGTCTTCAATTAATTGGTTGAATTTCTCTGTCTACCCATATGACTATGGATGGTATGTTGTGCTAAAGTTCATATTTGTACCAAATCCTTTAAACAATCCCCTCCATAAATTTGAAGTAAACTTTCTATCTCTATCTGAGACAATTGTCTTAGGTATCCCATGCAACCTAGCAATCTACCTCATGTAAATTTATGCAATATTAGCTATTGTATGAGTCGATTTTAGAGGAACAAAATGAGAAACCTTTGTCAAATTATCAACTACTACCATGATTGAATCATGTTGTCTTGTTGTCCTGGGAAATTTAGTTATAAAATCAATGGTTACCACTTCCCATTTCTTCTCTGGAATTGGTAACAGTTGTAGCAGACCCACTAGGTGCCTATGCTCAACCTTCACTCTCTGACATTCCATACATCTCACAATGTAATCGACAACATCTATTTTCATTCCTTGCCAAAATAATTGGCTTCTTACTACTGCAATTATTTTCTGGTAACCGGGATGTTCGACATATGCTATGCATTTCTTTTAATACCAAATTCCTAAGTTCTTCAGAACTAGGAAAATAAATTCTATTTGTATGCATAAGTAATCCATCTTCCTTCATCTCATATTCTTTAATTTTTTGTTGTACATTTTCTTGATGTACGCTTTCCTTTACCTGTAGGTAATGTTGATATATGACAACAACATTTAAACTTATGCTCTTTAAATATGATCGATGCATACTAACAGTTGTAGCATGAATGTGATGTAATCTTCTACTAAGTGCCTTAGCAAATTTATTTTCTTTTCCTTTTATATGCTTGATATCAAAATCTTATTCACTTAAAAATTCCATCCATCTCATTTTACTGGCATTCAAAGTTGGTTGTTCAAAACTATGTTTCAGACCATAGTGGTATGTTCTTATTTCAAATATCTTCCCAATGAGATAATGTCTCCACATATTCAATGTGTGAACAATTGCAGCAAGTTCCAAGTCATGTGTGGCATAATTCCTCTTATGTTATTTCATCTTTCTGGACTCATAACCAATTACATGTCCATTTTGAGCAAGGATTGCACCAAGTCTTTCCTTGCATGCATCTGTACATACCACAAAACTTTCATTTGGGCAAACATTCTTTAAAATAGGTGCACTAGTAAGTAATTATTTCAATAGATTAAAGTTTTCTTCACACTCACATGTCCATTCAAATTTAATTCCCTTTTTTTGCAAAGAAGTGATGGGATGAACAATCTTAGAGAACCCTGCTATAAATCTTTTGTAGTAATAGGCCCATCCCATAAAAGATTTTACTTTTGAAACATTATTGGGTGTTGGCAATCCTCTAATGGATTCAACCTTCTCTGGATTCATTGCTATACCTTGTTCTAAAATAATGTGTCCCAAGTAATGGATTTGTTCTTGGTAAAAGGGACATTTACTAATCTTGGCATACAATTGTTGTTCCCTCAGTACTTGCAATACCAATATTAGGTGATGTTCATGCTCTTCCTTTGACTTAGAATAGATAAATATGTCATCCAAGAATACTATGACAAACTTATCCAAATAATTTCTGAATATGGCATTCATTAAGCACATAAAGGCAGCTAGTGCATTAGACAGTCCAAATGGCACCACTACAAATTCATAATTATCATACATGGTTCTAAAGGCTATCGTATTGATGTCTTATTGATATTGTCAAAATATCTGAAGTCTATCTTTGAAAATATCTTTACCCCTCTTAGGTGATCAAAGAGGTCATCAATTTTGGGTAGAGGGTATTTGTTCTTTACAGTGGATTTATTCAGTTGTCGAAAGTCAATACACAACCTCAAATTTACATCCTCCTTTTTGACAAAAAGTATTGGTGCTCCCCAAGGTGAAACACTTGGACATATGTACCATTTCTTCAAATATTCTCCCAACTGCATATGTAATTATTTTAATTTTGGTGTACTCATTCTGTAAGGTGTTTTTGATACCTGGGAATCTCCTGACACTAAATCAATAGAGAAATCTAACTCCCTCTTTGTTGGAAACCATGATATTTGTTGGAATACATATGCAAATTCTTGCAGTACCGAAAATTCTTCAAGGCTTGGCCCCTTTGTCTTATCTGGCTCCTCCACATGGGCTGCATAAAATTGACATCCTTTTCTTAAAAATCACTTCATCTGTAAGGTTGAAATATCCCTTATAGAGATGGATCTTGGAACTCCTTTCATAGTTCTTTGTTTTCCTTCTTCATAATGACATGTAAATGTATTGTTATGACAATGTAGGATATCATAATTCTTTTCCAACCAATCAATTCCAATTAGAATATAATAAGACCCCAATGGTATAATATTTAGATCATCTTTAGTATTCCCACCATTAATACTTATGGAACAACCACTGACCATATCATGGATTCTCCTTTTGGTTCCAATGGCTAGCATAACCTAACTTGATTTTCCAAGCTTAATTTTCTCCAAATGTAATCTATCCACTATTTTAGGATCAATGTAACAATGACTTGCTTCTGAATCAACTAAACTAGAAACAGGATGACTAATTGTCTTACCTTCCACCTCGATCATATTGGATTGGTACTCTACTTATCGATCATATAAGGTTTCATAAATTATTCCCATGTCTTATATTGTTGTAACCTCTTGGATGTTGTGCATGGTCTTCACTTTGTCCTTTCTGTGAGTGCAATCCTTGTAAATGTTATCTTCCTTTCATCCCCAACATTGGATCGGTGGCATTCCCCTTTTTCCCAAGGTGTCTTCTCTCTTGGTCTCATCATTAGCATACTGGTCTTGATGATTTTTATTAGGGATATTTCTATTGAAAGGATGTTTGAATCCCTTCCTCCTCTGATCATATTTCTCCTTCTTCTTATCCTTCCAAGATTTCTGCATGGATTATCTGCCCTTGCCTTGCTCATACATGTACTTATCCTTCCTAATGGTCTCAGTAATAGTCTCAAGTTTATCATATTGAATCCTCTCTTCATAAAAGGATGGAAATCCACTTAAAAACCTTTTTACTTTCACCTTATCATGTTTTATAAACCCCACATACTTTAGCATCCCCACAAACTTATTTTCATACTCTCCCATGGTCATGCTGCTGAGCTCGAGTTCAAATAAATCCTTCATTTTATTTTCACAGAAGTGCTCTGAAAGGTACTCCTTCAAAAAATATTTCTTGAACTGTGTCCAAGTTATCCTAATTTCATTAATGTGCTCAACCTGCTTCAGCTAATCCCACGACATAACAACTTTACCATGTAAATGGTAAGTGGAAATCTTGGCTTCTACGTTTGATGAATAATTATGCAATTGAAAATACCTCCCAAGTCCAAGAAACCATGCATCAACATCATCTTACCTTCCTCTTTCACCATCAAAGGATGGTGGCTTAAGCTTCCTCGACTCTCCTTGCAAAACTTCCAATTCATGTCTCCTTCTTTGGTGCCTAACATGCGACACCTATGGACTACTTATGGAATTTTTAGATGCATAAAATTTCCTAACTGAGTAGTGGGGGTGAGTGATGTCTATGAGTTGTGCTATAACTTCTTGAATAACCAGTTCTTCTATGGTCAACTCTTCTTCCATGACATCTTCCCTCTTCCTCCAGTTTTGATTTTGATCCATTCTTTGTTTTCCTCTGCAACTTATTTAAGATTTGCATCACCTAAGCATTTATCTAATTTTTTTCTCTCATCAATATCTCATTGTCTTCTTTGTAAGTATGCACTTCTATTTTCAGGCTTCTCACAGTCTCTATCAATGTTTCTTTCTCCCCTCTGTCTTGTTGTCCATTTGATTTTGTCTCTGCATTACCAACTCTTATATTTTGACATTTGTCCTCTTTATCATGGTTGGAAGCTCCCTCTCCTTCTTCCATTTCTTGAATATGCATTCTTATACTGAACTCATATTTTCACACACCCAAATTCTGTAGAATGTGGAAGCTACCATTTTCTTAGAATTATGCATATTAAAAAAAAAATGTCAAACAATGATATAGGTACTTTTCTTCTCTATTAGTGAATAAATATCATAGTTATCCAAAATATAATGATTATGGGCCCTTCTCCTCTGAATCATCTTTCCAACAACTGAAATCTCTCCCCAATCGGATATCGGAGCTTAAAGTTATGACTCCCTAAAAAACAAACATTGTCATCCCCCCTTAGGTGATACAAAAATCAAATTCCACCCAAGAACCTCCTTCAAACCATGTTCCATGTGACCAAGACTCAAAATCGTGGGCTTAATCACCCTTTAGCACCCCACTCTGTGTTTGTTTCTACATAGGAGCTAGCACGAACACCATGTCTGAGGGATTGGTTACCTTCCAGGCCCCTTTTTACCTTAGCATGGGACCCGCGCTGGGACCAAGTCCTATGAACTTCGACCTTCGACTATTTTCCCTTGTAAAATTCTATTTTCCCCCAGAGTTACGATTCTCTGAACCCATCAATCATTTCAGTATAAAATACGAACTGTCGAGACTTAATATCCCGTCAAATGGACGGTCTCTTGCCCATCTGGAGACTTCAATGAGATCAAAGGTTGTGACCTAATCAGGGGTTGAGATGGACAATTCTCAACCAATTCAAAAATTTGGTTATCTAGGGATGTTAGTCCCTAATGTTGCACTTGAATGTGAGAGGGAAATCTACGGCATGATCAAGTTATTGCAATGGTATTTTTATAAAGGTTTTTTGAATAGGATTTAGAAAATGGTTGAAAGTTGGTTCAAGGATAATAAAATATAGAGGGATCAATGTAAAAGGAAAACAAACATTTCACTAGCTTAGTAAATGATAGAAACTTTGATAGATCAGATGGTAAAAGTAAATAAAGAAAGGAATATATATGTTTTTTCAATTTTTCCACTCACATATGAGGTTCTCATTTCCAAATATCATTAAGAAATAAGAACATGGAACTTGAAATAAATCTTAATTATGAACAAAAATACCAAAACTTTCACTATGTTACTCACAACCAAGAAATCATATGCATTGCAACAAATAAAATGCATTCAAGTAAGAAAATAAATAGATAATAATATGAAAAACATTTCTGACCATCAAAATTCTTTTTCCATTTAGTGCCAAAATGAAAATATGGTCTTTGACTCACAGAGGAGTCTCTACAAAAAATAGCTCTTGATTCCCTAACTGAGCGACCAAAATACAGTCTTTTCAATGTCTTTTTAAAGAACAAAACTATTCCTGAAGATCCTATTTTTTAGATTACAGTTTAATATAGGATAATATCAACTGACTATTTCTTAGGAGAGAAATGTTCATACAAACACTTCTAATTCCTAACATATAGTGTTCTTAACAACTATTATGAATATAGACTAGATGATAGTTTGATGTAGCTTTACAAATCCCACAAAAAGAGGAATACTCTGTTGTTGAGCTGGTCCATATAAGATACAAAAAAGTTATATTTGAACGAAACACTAATAACCAAAATGTTCAGCGTCACTATCTTGGTAATAGCTTTGAGAAATAAAAAATTGTGGGAGGCTTTACTTGGGCTCTCATTGTATGATAATTGTTGAAGCTCTGGTGTCCCTTTGTTTTAACTTAGTTGTCAACACCACATTATGCCAATACTCTCTTATATTCAATTTTCTTACCTCCTTTAACAGTTCCTTTTTCTCTTTCCTCTTCCTTTTGAATTCTTGTATCTTCTCTTGTTGTTTAGCATTTCATTGCTCTACAAAGGACTTTTCTTTCCTCAACTTCCTGATAATATCCTATAGCTCTTTTACCCTGCCTTTCTCTTTTTTTTCTTCCACCCTAAACTCTGGATGTTCTTCTATTGGAGTAGGTAGGTTCAAATCTATGGAGGCTTGAGTTTTCCTTAATTTAATTTCATATTTTCAGGACAACCCAATGCTAAAATCCTGTTCTTCAGTGTTGTCTCATTCTCTGGTTTCTTGAACATTCGGTAGTTGGTTTATTTCTAGAAAGGAGTCATTTTTCTCATCATCATATGTTCCTTTGAGTGTAGATTCAATGATTGAAAATGATCTTGTGGTTTGCCTAGTTACATGTTTCCTTGAACACTCAGCAATTTGTTTTCCTTTTTCATGTTTTTTCCTCTGTTCTTTAGATTCCTCCTCTAACCCGTGTGAATAAAATGCCAGGTTCTATTTTTTTGTCTTTATTCATAATATCCTATGAATTTTATTTGATGATGATACGGTTTTACTTCTTGATAGAAGGATGGAACATAGCCTTTGAATTCAACCTGAATTTGCTTGCAACCCTGGTAGAATTTCTTTTAGGGTATTTTGATACAGGTTCCTTCTTCTTGCTCTTTTTCTTACCCTTTGCAACCCTTTTTCCAATAGACTTTTTCTTCTGCTTGATTGAAATTTGGACTGGTCTTGTAGTTTAGTCTTCAAGTCCATTTGGTTCCTCTTTGATGTTTGGATCAATTTGGACATCAATCTCTTTCTCAATTTTAATTTTTTTACCTCGACCTGTAGGGATCTTCTCGTTCAGTTTACCTCTAGAAAAATATTCAATTTCTCGTTGTGTCTGTAACTTATTCTTACCAACATGAGTTATCCTAGCTGTAGGGGATATTTCTTTCACCAAAACATCAGTGTCTTGAGAGGCTTTTTTACCTTTTCTGGGTTTCTTCTCCTTAGCAGTTTTGGACTTAGGTTCCTGTTGTTTAGGTTTTAGTGACTGGATTAACCAGTTCCAAGACCTTTGAACTTCACTTAAAGAAACTATTACCAAAGATTTAATCAACCCTTGATGAAAAATACTATTCTTTGTTAATGTTGGATGTGTCTGAATCCTCTTAGACATCTTAGATAGGATTTTCAATAAGAAAGAAGGAAAATTAAGAGGATAATCACCAGTCGCATGGATTAATAGTCTAATATAATAAAGGTGAAATAGAGAAAAACAAACTTTGCATGTAATGTACATGTGAACGATCAACATGGATTTCTACCATTCTTTTCTCACCCAACTATATGGGATTACATGGATCCAATTGGGGTTTTTCTTTTCAGGAATAAAAATCTGATTAACAAACTCCATTAGTAAATTTTCTTTCTTCCACCATCTCTCCCTGTATACTTGTAACTTGCATGCTTTTTCTATGGATTGCTCTGTCACGTGCATAAGGAGTTTACCTACCACAGTTTCAAAACCATAGAAATTATATGAAACTATCATGGAAATATGCTCGTCATGACCCTAAAATGTTGAGAAGAAGTCGAACCAGCCTGTGTCTTTAAAATTTTGTGCCATCTGAGGAAACAATTCAAGTAATTATGTCCATTCGGGCTCCAACTGTTGGAGTTACTTCACACACACCTAGGATTTCTTTTTCCTAAGGTTTTAATTTGTTCATTAGTCATAATTAGTCATTATCCAGCCTCCTATATTTTAGGAGAGAATATTTCACTTGGAGAATATTCTCTTTCAGTTCACACTTCAGTTTGACTAGTTGAGTTGAATTTAGATGTTGCATTGGGATCATCACCATGCTAATTCGACCTTGCCTTGGTATCATCACCAAAGTGGTGCATTATCCTTGATTCCTTGAGTTAAATCCTCACTACTTTATGTTCAGTCAGTTAACTGAAGACTAGTTGACTAGTTAACTCAACTAGGTAGCAGTTCACTCCTGTAACTGCTTG